>BJCO01000456.1:0-16785 GCA_018326465.1 Flaveria floridana | reverse complement strand
TAGGTGGCAAATGGTGAGGAGGTTCGGTTTTCTTGTAGAAGTGCCACAACCGTGGCTTTTGTGATGATCAAACATAGCTAGGAGGTGGTTTATTGTTTCTCCCGAGGGATAGATGGTTAGGTGGCAAGCTAGGAATATTCATGGTGTGAATGCATGAAAAACCGGGTGCATGGGTGGCGGGTTGGGGAGGACTACCGAGGCTAGCTTGCTAGATGGCAATTAGGGAACCTCCATGGTGTGAACATGAGGTTTGTAAGTCAAAGTGGATGTTTAGGTGGCGGATGGTGGTGATGGTAGAGTATATGGTGGCGGTTTTAAGGAGAAAGGTTAGAAGTTGCATGGAACCGAGGGGTATGGTGGTTTCGGGTGGTGGTGTTGCATAAGGTGGTGGTTTCGGGTGTTTTAGCATAAGGTTGTTTATAGGTTTTGGTTTGGTGTTAGTTTAGGGTTTTAAGTTTTTAGTTTAGTTTAGTTTTTAATGGGTATATACATATATACATATATATACTCATATGTATAAGTGAGCTTTATGTACATAGATTACAATTATTCATATATACACAACATATATATTTCATGTTTTTAATGTGCATACACATAGACATGTGTTTATAATATATACACGTACAATATATATACTAATCGTGTATATATATAAGTATCCCTAGAAATTTTCCATGTTTTCAGACATGCACACGTAAAATTTTGTATATATATACACGTATGTATGAATTTTGGGTATATAAATATATATACACACATGAATAATTAATTTATATGTGTGCATGCAAACATGCATATAATAATAAAAATATATATACCAAACATAAATCATGGTTGTAACGTAATATAATAAAAATTTCTCGACGTAATATATATAATAATAAAATATTTTTAGGGTTGTCACAATTTTGATACAATTTCCTTTCTAAATGCTCTTAAAAAACTTGTGTATCATTTTGAGTGTAGTTGAAATATATAATCAACTACTTTTTCTAAGCTAGTAAAATGTTTTCTCATCCTTAAAAGAAAAAAAACACCAATATTCTAGATCTCTTAGGCCAACATTGTTCCCTACGTACCTCCTAGCAGAAGTCGGAGTTTTCTTTATAAAAAATAAGATTTTTCTTTTTTAATAAAGTAACTTAAACACCGGCCCTCATATATTGTACTCCATGAAGATGTGACATAAACGTAACCAAACTATCTCGCAGGCATCCAAAGACATAATACGAAATTTAAAATCTGTACGAGATCAAAAGACAACATCCTATATATATATATATATATATATTTTTTTATTTTCCATGAAATTAGGAGTGTTTTCCTAAAAACTACTAGAACATCAACAAATATTAGCAAAAAGCAAGCTCTTTTGACAAGATATTAGTGTTTCATTTTCGTAACACCATTTTGTTAAGGAATATCAGTTAGTACGAGACACTACTATATGGTATCACCAGATGCATGTAACTACGTATAAATGCATTAGAGGTGTCTTAAATCCCTAGTCACACTGAAGCACTTAATTACAACTATATGCATTGTCTTACCAAAAGCTATACAGTTGTTGTATTTGTAAAGAAATCAAACTTGTGTTTCATCAGATTAATTAATCTGATTATAACAAAAGTAACATCTATAAATGAGAGATAGTAACTTGAGCCAACCTATAAGAATACCATGGATGGACTCCACACATCATAATGCACAAGATCAAAAGAACAAGAGACACTTTTAGTAAACGACAAAACATAAAATTTGCAAATTCACAAATGCTACATTGAGGAATACTATAAGTATTTAAATGACCTAAAACACCGGCAGAGGCTAAAAAATTGTAACCTTGACGCTAATACATATCCCAAAAAAGAAGTCTAAATTAAAGATAAAAACAAAAAGATAAAGACTCAAATGAAAGAAGACAAATCAACACAGGAGGCAACAATATCATATTTATTAAGTGCCTCCAAAACATATAGTTTCATTAGCTTATTGTTGATCCTAGTGTTCCTCCGAGAGTGTGAGTCATTTATAAACAAATAAAATCTGAAAAGAACACCAAATGACCAGATCCACATAACTGGCTGACCGAAGCATATTTAAAGCAAGTTTGGAAATGTAATATACTTATGTGAGTGGTGAAAATAGAATCAACACCTCTACTTGCATTAATTATGTAGAACTAAAAGACATAATGGAGACATGTGAACCAAGAGATGAAAAAACTACAAATGACAAATGAGATGACATATGATGAGACACACTAGAGTCTATAATCCATAAGGTTAAAGGGATATCTAATCTAACTATCTAAGGTATTGGCTGAACACATACCTAAATAATATGTGAATGCTATCATAGCAACAAGAGGAGTAGAAGCAAAAAATTATACAATCTGCTTAAAAACCTGAGTATCTAAAACAAACGGTGGCATGATGGTAACATGTTGATTAGTATTTACTGAGGATGTGTAGCAACAATGGTTGAAAAGTTGGCGAAAATGGTCCAGTAGATCGATAAGTATTTCTGCAAAGGTCCGTTGTTGCTGTTTTGTTCTGTTAAGTAACAATGAGCATTGAGACTTTGATGGTTTTCTATTTACAAAAATACATCTATTTAAAAGCAACTATAGGAGCAGGTCTAGACTGAACGTAGTCGAGTAACTCTTCTTCAATTGTAGTCTGTATTAAAAACGAAATGAAACGCTGGTCTTCCCTCCTAGCAATGTATGGTCTGAGAACTTTAAATTCGGCATATTTTTTAAGAGACAACTAATTCCATAACTTAGACATATCAACATACATGTCATAAGTACTCACATTATTCCGTTGGAGGGCTCAAATATCTTATTCAACTACTATTGTCTAGCAAAGTAAGATTGACGGTATAGTTTAGTAAAGTGAGACCAAACTTCAATTCTATTGTGGTGTGAAACATAGCCAAGTGAATGTCAATTGACTAAATTACAAGTATGAACCCAACGAAAAAAATAAGTACTAACGAAAGCGAAAAACTACAAATAAACTGGTGGCTACTATAGACTCTCCAATCATTGGATCAATGATCACGGGTCGAACAAAGCTCTAATACCATGTAAATTGATGACACGTATAGAGAGAAAATGAGTAGGGTTTTAGTATAGATGACAATGCAAATATAAAGAAATACAAACTAGAACATAAATAAAATTGCAATATAGGGTTACTAGCTAAAAAGGCTAAAAAAAGCCCATTACAACTACGAAGTTCTAATTTCCA
Source organism: Flaveria floridana (assembly GCA_018326465.1). NCBI lineage: Eukaryota > Viridiplantae > Streptophyta > Magnoliopsida > Asterales > Asteraceae > Flaveria > Flaveria floridana. The sequence continues at coordinate 13,525 of BJCO01000456.1, read as the reverse complement.
AATCAATGACAAAAGACCGAGCATTATATGGCTCTATATCAATCATACAATCGTAGAGCTTCGTTTTCACATAGTACACCATTTAACCCATAAAAATATTAAAATATAAGTATTTTAATATAAGTACACTATTTAACCCATAAAAAGGTTCTTCCTCTTGTGACTTCTTCTGGCATTTAGAGTTTTTCATCAAGAAACAAGCCACATGAAAAGGGTGGACCACAGTGTGAGGGCAATTGCCGCTACTGCATAAGTCCAAAGCATAATGACAGAACACTCACTTTCACCCACCTCAAATAATTGTGTAATCGTACCTGCCAATTTAATCAAAACTTTAATACTACAGTACTTTTAGATGTTACATTTTACGCAATAATATATATTAATGATCTAACAATTGAGATATGAAAAATCCAAAAGACATATTCGAACTAAAAGGTTATTGGTTATGACACAAAACACATTTTGAAGTAATATCCAGCTTGTTTGACCCACTCATATTGATACAAATTAAGATGATTCCATGACTAACTAGACAGAGAGAAACATTGTAAGAAACGCGTGAACATCACAAGCACATAACTAATTGGCCTACAAGTGGCTTACGAGGGCCATAAACAGTGGACTGAAAGATTTGACAAGTGAGATCATGCGCAAAATGGCCTACAATGATTTGATCAATTGTCGGACCCAAATTCCATCAATTAAGGATCTAATTTGGTCATTGAAAATTTCTCCTAAATTCTACCATTTTAATCTTTATTTAATTTGAAACGAGTAAATGTCTGAACGCGCGTCTTGACTTACATGTTAATATATATATGTCCTTCTGATTTCACACATTTGATAGTACTTGCCAAATTTAGAATTCTTCTAAATTTAGAATTCTTCTAAATTAATGAGGTATTGATGAATCATTTAGTCATTGAATAATATACTACCTTTTAGAACGTACTCTTTGTGTTTATTCTGTTGCTTGCACTCTCCCTCACATATTGCTAGTGTCACGTCTAGTTATTTTTATGGATTATATCTTTATCATGTAGAATATCGTTGTTTTTCTTGTAGCAAAGATGTTTTATATCATACCAATAGCCATCGCGGGTGGAAGAGAGTACTGGATCAAAAGAATGAACCGGTATAATGGATCAGATCCCACGAATCCAAAATGGTATGCGAGTTTCACGATGCCAATGCCCAAAAGTGGCAAAGCAACATACCGAATGACTAGCACTCCTATCACGAGCCACAAGCCTAGACTGGATTTCTTCAAACCTTCAGAAAAATGAAAAGGATTAGCCAAAATGTAGTTCGATCTATCGAATCATGAAAAAAATGAGTGAAATACCCCTTAAAAGATTAGCTCCCACTACCAATGTCATGGCTGGAGTTGTTGCCTCACTGTTAATTTGATCAAAGATTTGAAAAACATAATACACAAAAAAAACTGAAATCTTACTTAGAAATTAGACTCAAGGAAGAATGCATAGATACCCCACTAAACTTGTAAAATTGTATATTTTTAAAATGCATAACGTACAATGTTTTTCATAAGAAATATACAATTTTAGAAGGGATATATGCAATCACCACTAACGATTAGAAATAAGTGATGTGTGTACCCGAGAAGACTTGCAGAACTATCAAAGACACGAAGGGGAGCGGTGTCGCCGATCATCAGCTTTCTAATCGGAGAGACCACTCCTATCAGAAGCCCAACGATCTGACCGAAAAGAATTCATATATGCAAATATATCTTACATTCTTGCCAAAGTGGTTCGGATTTTCCCAAAAATAAAATATGTTACAACATCATACCGTAGCGATGGTGGTTGGTGTCATCCACATTTTGAGGTTGATTTTGTCAGCAAAAGCATCAAAATACCCTTTAATCTTTGTGAACACAGTCACCTGTTTAAATTCATCATTTCATCATCACAGAATATCATTAAAAATATTGTATATGTGTTTGAGTTAGCTCTCGTTTTAATTGTAAACAGAACATGATCATATTATTACCTTTTTTTCTTCCTCATTTTCATGTACTATGTCCTGTTCCTGCACTTCCGCGTATTCGTCATCAGGAGCCTCACAATCATTGAAACTCGAGTGCCGAGATTGTATCAAGGCCTCCGTATAATTCTCCGTGAACATATCCAAAGTTTTACCCGAACAATCAATGCTAATAGTCGATGCTTTCGCGAGGTCTTTGCTACTCAAGTTCCCATATGCTTGTATGATTGTGTAAACATACGACCATATATAAACCGCACCAATCTGAAACCCAAAGAAAATAAACCATTTGCATCAAACTCCAACCAGAACGCGAAACTAAATAAACACACAATCGATTTCTAGACATTTACCGCTAAAGATAGTGACACCAAACCTTCCCCGTTAGCCGAGCAAGCCGCTTTGTCCCCAAACGGGCTGTTACTCTCTTCGCAAACCGCAGGAATGATGATCAGAAGCAAGTTCCCGAGGTTTCCTGTAGAAGTAAGAATCATAAGTAAGTGTAAATGAATCAATTTGTTGAAAATCAGAGGTGAGAAACACAAGCACCCACCCGCGGCACATGATCCGATTACTAGACCGTGCAAGTGTTCCGGAGTCCTGGTGATCTTACAAAGTGCCCATCCGAGTCCCGACCCGATTATGAATGTGAGAAGGATGTTCACCGGCATGAACCATCTGCATTTAACCAATTCGTAAAAAAGTTACATCTAAACCGAAACAGACGTGATGTTTTCATGAACTAAATAATCAGCGGTCTTCGGTCCAAAGGACATGTAGTCATGTAGATCAACGATATTAATAATGTGTTGGTGTTGGAGTTGTAGACAAATGGTCTACATTTAAAAAGTAACCTAGCTTGAATATTATTTTAAGAAAAGTTATCCTGTTAAAGTACAACCGTGAATGATAAAGTATGCAAAAATAATTAGACGTACAGAGTAACAATAGAGGAAGCTGTGACGGTATCCGCGAGGCTACCGCCCACAAGTGCTGGAATGAAGACATAGTACACAACCTGAACTCAAGAAACATGATCAGCTATTATAACGAGTGACATTAACGTGATTAATTTCGACTTACGTTGTTGAGATGGTGTCGCGCCGCGTCGCCCAAGATATTAATACGCGGTACCGCGAGGAGCAAGCCGATGGCCGTGATCAGAAGCGTCTTAAGAACAGGAATCAGAGCTACAACGAACAAATCTATGACTGCCATCGGTCCACCGGTGTACTTCAACTAATTTTTAAGAAAATTATATATATAAAAAAAGTGAAGGAAATGAAGCTATGCACAATTGTGAGGATAAGTTTAAAAAAGAATATACGAATAACCTGCTTATAAATGGAAAAATGTTATAAGAAAAAAAGATGAATTTGAAGAAGATGATGAAGAAATGGGAGAAAGAAAACGAAAGAGGGTGATTGGATTCCAAAGGGCCATGTGGAGAATTAAATGAATTATTATACATGTAGGCATTTTGATTTTTAAAGCCATAAAGTTGGAGGGTATTCTGGATGCATCCACATGTATGGGACCTCAAACTTAAAACTCAGATTCCATTTTTGAAATAAAATATTTGCTACATGTTATTATGATTTAACTTATTTAGAAATTTGTTGTGTTATGCTAAAGTTAGGAAGGAAGTGTCTTTTAGTTTGTTTATAGGAATAATATTATTATTTGTATACAAACAAAAATATTAGATATTATTCTGTATACAGCCAAAGTGGTATTAGGGAAATTTCGAATAAAATTTGCTCACGTAAGTAAGACATAACACAACCTGGAGATCTTATCTCTAATCCATTCAATGACTTTTTAGGAGAAATATTATGTTACGGCATTAGCTGTATTCACGAATACAATAAGAACTAGAAACACAAGAGAGTTGTTCATAAAACGTATCGATAACATTTAACAATAGCGATGCAGTCAACATCAAAAACAATTTTCTATCGAGTTACACCACAACTTTCTACCGAAATTTTTAATGGAACAGTTTCTACCGAACTAATAAGTAAAATGGGTGGTAAGGGCATTTCGGGGTTTTCAATGTTTAATCATGCTTTGGTTAGTTAGATGGTAGTTAATAGTTGTTAGAAAGTGGTTAGAATAGAGCTTTTAGTTACTTCTTTGTTCCTTCGTTCTTTTGTGTTTAGAGTGATCAATATCATATTTCACTTTTAACAATTGGCATCAAATTCTAGTTATCTAAAAAAAATGTTATTGTGATTTGATCCAGATTCAAGAATGGTGTCAACGAAGCTTGAATCGTTGAAATTCGATAGTATAAACGATTTTGTTTTATGAAGAGTTAAGATGATAGCCATATTGGTGCATGAGGGCTTGGTAGATGTGTAATATGGAGAGGCGAATTTAGCTGTGACACTCATATAATTAGGAGAAGAATGACAACTAGTCTATAGAAAGCTTATAAGTGCCTTTATTTTGTGTGGTGGAGATTGAGTGCTAAGAAAGGTGTCGAAGGAGATGTTGGGTCGCGGAGTTTAGTCAAAATTGGAATGTCTGTATATGACCAAATCCTTGACAAATTGATTGTACCTCAAAGACTTGATTATACACATCTCAAATTGCGAGTGGTCAATAGCGAATCCAGGAATATATTCTTACGGAGTCAATATTTTTTTAACTGCTCCAATTTTATAGATGTGAACATAAAAACTCTCAGGTCGATTCGGGTTGGGCCAAGTATGTCATATAATTAAAGTACGATTCAATAAAAAAAATTATCATCGGAATATAAAAAGGTAATAGGCACATTTTTATTGGGTATTTAGTGGGTGTTAGGAGTGGGTTTAACTTAATCTAATCATAACTTGAGCTTTAAGGGCATTGGTTATTTAGTCGGAGTGCTCTTATTTAATTATTTAATTAACTAACTCGTGAATTTTTTCAAAGTTTAGCTTTATATTTTTCTATAACCAATGGAGTCACCAAGCATAAAAACATTTGTGTCACTTGAAAAACTTATGCATCTATTTACATATTCACGAAAAATATCATTTTATTCTGGTGACTCCAGTAATTACATACTAGGTTCGCCCCTGTGGTGGTAACTTTCTCGAAGACCACACTTATGAATTTAATAAATTAGTGCTAGATCTTAAAAATATTGAAGTAACTTTGGATGAAGATGACCAGGTAATCATCTTCTTAACTTCATTGCCTCCATCATATAAACATTTTGCTGATACTCTTATTTATGGCAAAGAGAATGTTTATCAATGGAAGAGGTTTTACAACCTTGAATTTAAAAGAACTAAAAGCAAGGGTAGATGTTAAAAAAGAACATAATGATGGGTTGTATGTGAGAGGGAGAACTGATTCCCGGTCTAAATCAAAGTTCATGTGATATCATAAGGAATGTTCTGCATCTGATATCACCAACACATTTTGGGCGTGTTGACTGTGGATGGGAGGAAAACTCTACAGTTAAACGTGCTTAGGTGACAGCAATTCAATGATGAGTGATCTTACTAGGAAGTTTTCACCCGGAAAACCAAAAACAAATCCGTGGGCTCATCATGAATAAAGCGAACAATATTTGTGGTGTAAGGGAAGGATGTTACAGTTCAGGAGAATGGATTTTGTTTGTAATTAAAAAGAACATCTCAATAGAGATTGTCACGGAGAAAGAAGAGATGGTGAATCCAGTACATAGCAATTTGTAATGTGACAGCTTATTTGAAGGCTATGAATGATGTCTTAATGATCATAAAGAATGGAGTTAAAGTTGAATGGATTATGGACTCAAAATGCCTTTATTATATAACTTCTAATAAGGAATTTTAAAAAATTAAATACGAAAGTTGTTAGATATTTTAATGTAATTATATTGACTTGTTGATTGATGTAAATCATAATTTTATTCAAAACAAGGAGGTATATTAAGTTTTTAGTATTTTCAACCTCATTGATTCATATGGTCGAAGCTCTTAAGCAATAGGGTATTAAAGGGGCTACGCCCCCTTGGAGGGGATAATACCCTTGGTAAGGGTGTTAAAAAACTGAAATCCAAAAAAAAAAAACCTTAATCAAATCCGTATCTGAAAGCAAAAAAACCGATTTGAATTCTTATTCAGATCGAATCTCGTTCAGATCCGAATTTCTTATTTTGATTATGGATATCGAATTTTTTATTCAGGATTATTCAGATATCCAATTAAACCGAATAAAAAAACTCATTATGTTTGTAGCCCAATACTTATTATCAAACTACCCATTATGTTTTCAGCCTAATACTTCAAGTGTCTTGACATTTTTGAGTCCTTTGATCCTAACAACTATAAAATAATCGATTGTTGTTATAAATTAGAGACTCTAATCGGTCCTAAACAATTACTCATTATATTTAAATTTTGAATTTGTGTTCAAAACTAACTTGCATCTTCTGCTTTTATGTTTTATTATAGTTTTAAACTAGTAAAATGTTAAGAATAAAAATGTAGCAAAAACTAACCAAAAAAAGGGAATCGAAACATTGTTAGGGAAATATTAAATAAAAAGCAATCAAAACTAAAAAGTATAAGAAGTAATCTCAATCATCAATCTCTTTGATCAATGGTTGAGATTAAGTTGTAAAGAAAGGTTTGTTAGATGTGTATTTTAATAATAGTCACTTTGATTGACATTTTACAATTTTCCTCATTTTTTTAAATGGTCATAACATTATGTACGAAAATAATTTTTTGCTAAAAATTACATTATAAGAACAAGTGTTTTTTATATTTGACATGTGTATAGTATTCTTATATAAAAAAGACAATAATTTTTTTTATGTTTTTTAGTTCATATTTCGTTATTATGTATTTAGTACGGTTCATTGTATCTTTTTGTTAGTTGTTCTGTTTTACTAAAATGATAAATTCTAAAAAAGTATAAATGATGGAATAACATTGTTGTGTATCTTTAGTATGTAAAATACAATAATAAATTAACAACTATTTAATCTAGTACATTAAAAGCAATGATAAAATAACACAATGTCTCATTAAATTTTTTGATCGTCATCGTGTATTCTTGAGCAGAATGAATTTGAAAAATACATTTGTGTTGTGTACTTCTAATTGTAAAATACAATGATAGATAACAAGTTTTTATAAACAATGAAAAATAACCCATTATATTATCCTCAACACCATGAATTTTAAAAAATATATTAATGAAAGTATGTCATTTTATAGTTTTAATTATAAAATACAATGATAGATAATAAGTTTATATAATTTATAGAAACAATAATAAAAATAACACAAAATGATCTGAAATGTAAAATAAATGATGAATATATATAACAAATGACGTAAAATATATAATATAATAAACTGATATTTGACTTAACGTATAAGATACAATGACATAATATATTTGACACAATATCTAAAATATCATCCTCTTTAAAATAGTAAAAAAACATGTGTCAAGCTCACAATCCTTCTATTGTTTTAAAGAACATGTCATTTTGATCATTGTTTTAAATCGTTAAAATGATGTCATCGTTTTTTATTGATTATATGAACTTGTTATTATCTATCATTGTATTTCACAAATAAAAATATACAATCATATTATTTCATCAATGTATTTTAAAAACACATAGTATTCATGATAACACAATGAAGATAAAAAACACAATGATTTATTGTGTTATTTTGTTATTGTTTTTAAGGTATTAGATTAATTAGTTGTTAATTTATTATTGTGTTTTATATATTAGAGATATACAACTCTTCCATCATAATGTTTTTTTTTAATTTATCATTTTAGAAAAATATAATATTATTTAGAATAACGCATTAAGTAAAAAAAAACACAATGAACTGTATTAAAGACACAATGATGCGATATAAGCTTCAAAGCGTAAAAAAAACTTTATTATCTTTTATATAATAATATTATACTCATTTTAAAGATAAAAAACGCTCATTTTTATATGTAACTTTTATAAAAAAATAATGTTGTACATAAAAGTTATGAACATTTAAAAAAATAAGAAAACTTGCAAAAGTCAACAAAATTAGCTATTTTTAAAATACATGTCTAACAAACTTATTTTTTTATAATTTGATCTCAACAATTAATTAAAAATATTGATGATTGATGTTACTTTTTACACTTTTTAGTTTTAAAGATAATTTTATTTGAATCTTTTCCTATCCTAGGTTTATTGGTGTGCGCATAACATCAACCAATTGGTATCAAAGCTTTAAACCTAAGTTTTATAAGAATATGTGAAGGTAGATGGACACTTCGATCATATCAAATTATCAATTCATGGAAGATACATATGGAAAAATTACTAATATAATAAGAAAATGCATGAGTCGTCTTAGATGGGTTAAATTGAAGAAAATGGACAAAACAGAATGGATTCTTTTCGGTAACAAGTAACATTGGTGTTTTTTTATCGTTAACCAAAGATATCTCATATAATATTTTTTCTCAGAAAAAACACAATCATTAGATGTTTGAGGGCTATGTGACATGTATGAGAAGTTTTATGCTTCAAATAAGGTATGTTCAATTCTAAGTTTGTCGATAGAAATATGAAAGGAGGTACGTGATTCAAATCAAACGGTTAATTAGGCCACCGTTCCGAGGTAGTGATGTTGTTTAGCTACAAATGTTTAGAACTGTCGCTACTGATTGTGTATTATTGAGTGCTGTTGTTAACGATGATAGTTTTAATAATGTCACTATCAACTTAATTATCCTTTTAGAAGGTTGCAATTAGTAAATTTTGAATATAGAATCACAAAACTGGAACAAATGTCTTTAAAGCGTATAGCGACTCTTTCAAAGTATCACTATTTCTCAATATGTACAATCTAATGTGTTAATAATCCTTAGCCTAGGTGGTAAATATGAGGTACGCAAAACATTTAAAAATAAGAAGATTTTGAGTTCAAATCCCACTCAGAGCAAATATGTTGAGTCGAGCCAGAGGATTTTTCTTCTTTTGGGTTTCCTTCTGAGAGGGTTGGAAGTACAATTCTAGCTTAAAAACGGATATTTGATTCTGATTAAAATAGCACATCCTCAGAAACAGAATCGTAGATTTAATATTAAAAAAATGTACATTTTTAGTGACAAAAATGTTCTTTTGCGCATTGAACCTTAAAATAATACTATTCGGGGCAAACATAACTTTTAGTTACTACAAATCCTTAGAAATTTAGGAAATTCAGGCATATTATCACCGCTCGTGTGTCGTGTAGTGTTAATAAGGCATACCCGTTGTTTTATTGTATTTTAAAGAAAGTGATTAACAGTAAACAAAAAGTACATTGTTTTACTTAGGACCCTTCATATTTCAAGGGCCCCAATTTTTTTGATTTTATATTAGATCGTATAATATTTTTTGATTACTTGAATACAAGTTTGTAATTTTTTGTCTTGTGAATATATGAGAAACCGTTGGGATTTGTAAATTTTCATTGTAATTTCTTTACATTTCATAAATTATATATCAATTGTTGGTCTTGCACAAAACACATAATATGGATTTATTGAATCTTGATTCGGATTGCATAATTATAAACACACATATCTATTATGCAATCAATTTTAGGTTTTCACTTTCTCTTAATAATTATCATAGATAAACTAAAATTTACAAAGTTTGTTAGTAATTAAATATTAGATGTTATTGATTCTTATAAGGTCTATAGACAACATTGTTACACTTAGATGTTAAGTTTTAGGAGGTGTAAAATTGAAATAAAAAATATTATTCATTTCGTAAAATAGTTTCACTTTTTTTACTTTACTTGGAACCTTTGAAATAGTTGAGCCGCTTCGAACAATCTTCTTACTATAATAAAAAGGTAAATGGGGATGACAAGTGTTATCAAACTTTTTTCGCTTCTTTCTCTTATTAAATAATCACATTAATTACTAATAATATTAATTATTTATTTTTACATTATAATTATAATTAGTATTTTAATAAATTAAGAAAGAGAATTTTTTATTAATGTTATTTCTATAGAGATAGTTTTTTATAAAAATGTTTTTTTTAAATCATACTATTTTTACTTAATATTTAAAAAAAATTTAAAGTAATTTGTTATAAAACAAAAATAATCAAAATAGGGAGTCATAGTAAGGAAATTTTTAAAAATAAAAAAAATATAAAACGTTATTTTAAAATAAAATATTTAATTTATCTTTGAAAAAAATAAAAAAAATTAAAAAAGTTCATATTATTGTTTTATTACTTATAGTTATTACTTATACATAATTTCAATATTAACATAACTTAGTCTATCATTTTATAATGAATAAATTTTATTATATTTAATATTTTATTTATTCAATCCGTGTAATACACGAGTTTAATAAAGCTAGTTTAGTAACATAAATTACTAATGTCAAAGCAAGATGTTGTAGTCTTTATTGATAGTTTCTTTTGTTTTCCTTCCCTATTAATTAAAACGCAAAAACTAACGAAACCTAGTGTAGACATATAGTTTTTCAAGCAACATATGTAAAATATATTGTATCACTGTAGAGGAAATAAAACCTTTTTTGTGTCCATCGAAACATACACTTAAAGTAAAACTAAATAATATTAAATTGTTAATTATACAACCATAACAGACTAATTAAGACGGGGTAGGTGAGACGTCTGGTGGTGTGATGTTTTGGACCATATGACATAATTACAGACCAGCAATATCGACATGAACGTGTTTCATATCCATCACCGATCTATCACTTCTCAACATCACAATTATTTGTGGTGGTGCACTATTGTGCTTTCTTCAAACCAAAAAATTACTAGCAAAGTGAAAATCTTAAATAGCATTTACCTTTTTCTCAAGAACCGGTTATAAAAAAACTCAATTATACATTAACACCCCATATTTTTATACGGTCGTATAGTCTTATATGCGTTATATAAGGGTTGTATAGTCCTATATAGGGGCGTATAATCCATCTGACAGTCCCATGAGTTTTTCATTATCGTTAGTGTTGAAATTTATCATACGCTTCATATGACGTCTACATGTGTTGTACAATGGGTCGTAGGGCTATATGAGGTGTGCAGCCCTCTGTCAGCCTCGTTCCCCCTTAAATTTTTCTCGTTCTCAGTGTATACGACGCTATACGTCTCGTATAGTACTATACGATTCATATAAGCGGGTGTCGATTTATAATGATGGATGTGTTAATATATCTATACTAGTATTATAATACAGGAAGCATGGGCAAAGAGTTAATTTCACCCAAAGCGTAAGACGCGCCTTTTCTTCTCCTCCTCACCACCGTTACTCTGCAATCACCGTCATTCCCTCTCTGAAACCATCGACAGTTGCATTCATCTCGCATACGCACGTTCATCTCCATTTCAGGCTGTTCCCATCCCCCTGCAGTTTCCGATCCTTCCGGTTGCACCTCCCGGTGACCTCCTACCTTCCTTCACATGACAGTTCCATGGTGATTCCGCACCCTCATTCAAACCCCCTGCTCGATTCCCATCCCAGGCCCGCATTTACATACAGCCTGCCTTCTCCGGTTCAAATACCCCTCGGATCCTATTGTAGCCGTATCTCCAAAGTTACGTATATGATGTCGTTTGATTTGCTTTCGTTGTTTCATGTTCCTTGAGGATTTACGACTATGAATCTATGTTGCTTTTTTGCTTATCTTTGTTGTGTTTTTATTTCAAAATACGTATGTGAAGGCGACACCGATGATGGATCTGGAGGTGCTACAAGCAATTATGTTTTTAGGTGAGTTAGAGGAGGTGCTAGAAGCGACACACCAACCTGAATTTCATCCGTGTATGGTTCACTTATTCTATCTCGTAATCTCAAAGAATTTGTTCTTGCATTGCTCATCTCAATCCCAAAGTTTATCTCTTTTTATCCTTCAAGATCTTCAGCTTATCGTTCATGGTGAGTTTTCACTACAATTCAATTTGCATTTATCTTTTTTTTTTAAATTTCCGATCGAGTTCTTTAAAAAAAGTGATTACATGTTCAATTTCATTTGCATTCTAGGGTATAAAAGATTTTGTGCTTATTACTTGTGGTTTTAGTCTTTGAATCGTGTGTTTTCTTGTTGATTTTGTGATTTTTTTTTAATTTTTATTTTTAATATTCCAAGATTGTTGGCGAAGGTGAAACTACTATGTTCGTAGTTTAGGGATGGGAATTTAGTATTTGGGTGTGGAGATTTTGATTATTCGAGGTGATTGTATCAAATTGTTTATCTATCAAATGATATTGTTTATTTTTCTTTATGATTAGTTTAAGGTTACTTATATTTTTCCAATATTTATTTTTTGAATTGGGGATTTTTTTACAGATATGAGTTTTGTGCATATTAGGTCAATATTTGATGCTGATAATTAAGAATTTTTGTAAGAGATATGATATTTAAGATCTTGAAATTCAGTTGGTTAAGCTTAAGGATATTGCTAAACTTGAAAGATAAATTTATTTACAGAAGAAGAAACGGAACAATCCATGATTTTTGACTTTTTGTATCGAGATTTCCTAACGGATTGTTCTTACGACTGACATGTTACAATTTTTTTGCTTTTACAGATGACAACAGATGTATGAAGAAAATGGAGATTATTTCGATTGACATGAATTACTTTTCAACCATGTTAAATTCCTTATGTACTGAAGTTAGAGTAGAATTATGCAAATTGTAGATAAAATGGTGACTCTTAAATGAAATCTGTTGGTTGCAGCTTGTAGAGATTGCAGATAAGCATGTTGACTACTTTCAACTTGATGCTAAATTATAGTGAAAAATGGGGTTTCTGGAACAGATCGAATAACAAGTCCTGTTTGATCATTATTGGTAATCTGCAAGCGAACGAAGAACACTGTTTTAACAGTGTAGAAGCCTCTTTTGGACTTTGGATGTCCATTGACAAATTGATCTAGTACTTGCTATTGTGTCAATAATGGAGAGGTAAATTACATGATATTTCAGTTCTCATTGGAGTATTGTTATTAATGGTATCTTTTTCATGACTTCATTTCTTTGTGTATGGTTTCTGATTAATAATTATTTTCAGATATAAATGTATACAAGAAATTGGAGATGGAACATGTGGAATTGTATATAAGGCCATCAACTTAGAGACATCTACCTAGAGACATCTACCTAGAGACATCTGAAATTGTTAGTTCTTTTCGCTTGAACATTCACTAACATTGTTTATGCTTAAGGAACAATTATGGAAGTTACTTTTAAACCTCTAATAAAAGATAAACCGGATATTGAAAATTTATATACAATCTATCAAAAAGCGATCATTGATTAAATTTTATTTTGTAGCTAATGGTAACAGGTCTACATTATATAACTTATACTCACTATAACTAATTGAGCATGGCATGTGTTTGTGCACTGTTGCGGTATGTATGACGTTTACTTTTAAATTTGTTTTTTCTTTTAAAGAAACTATTTTTGTTTTTAACATCTATTCTCCTTTTATGACTATTGAACATAAAAAGTCAAG
>BJCO01000455.1:0-19409 GCA_018326465.1 Flaveria floridana | reverse complement strand
AAGTGTTGGGAGGAGAATGAGAGCTGCTCCCCTTTTATAGGCTTTGCTCAGTCGCATCTGGTCCAGGGGCGACTGGACCTTCAGTCGCATGAACACCATGAGATTGGACCCCAGTCGCATGTGTTCCATGCGGTTCATCCTTCATTCGGGCGAATGAACTCCAATCGTACGGTTGAGATTCAATCGGCCGAATAGTATGCGGCTGAACCTCCAGTCGCATAAATCCCAGGCGACTGAGGCTCAGTCGCACAACCCACTAAAAAGTCAAACTTTCGGGTGTTACAACAAAGCTATAGATAACTTGATATCAAGAATCTCTAATTGGTCAAACCAATCATATTCTTCATTAGTCTATGATACTAATGCTTTGTTCTTCGATGGGCCAGCTTGATCATTCTTTATCTCTACCTCAATAGTTACCATCTTCTTCCCAGTTTCAGCTTGAGCAGATCTTCCCTCGGTACATTCTCTAGCAAAGTGACCGGGTTTGTCATAGTTATAACATATTAAACTTGACTTATCAAACCTTATTTTGCTAGAGTTGTTTAATCCGAACACTTTCCTCCCAGTTCTTCGTGCAAAGTTCTTAGCACGATACACCACCATCGCCGTCTAATATTTGATGTCATTTTCTTCAACATCATCAGGATTTACTCGCTGCAGATCATCAACTATGATGTTGGGTGTATTCAATATATCAGCAGAAAAAGCTTCATAACTATTCATAAATGAAGTGAATAGGGCAAGATGCTCTTTAGCAATCTGGATAGTCTGTTTGCTGGGCTGTGAGTTAGCAACAAATGCTTGTTGTATAGGTAGTGATGGCTGACTTTGAGCATGAGGAGAGATAAAGGATTGAACTTGTGGTAATGCCTGATCCTTGACAACTGAATGACTTGATGCTGCTTGTTGTTATAGTTGACACAACTGGAAATAGCTGACATAATAATTCGGATTACTTGCCATCTTAGCATACAAAGTAGATGCTTCAGCTCCCATTGTGTTTATGTAATTAGTAGCTCTTTGTTTGTCATCTATGTCATAGGAATTGATAGTAGAAATCAGATCGCTAAAGGATAGACTGAAGAGATCCTTGGTTCTTTTAATTATGGTGCGGTTGTTATTCCAGCTGTATGGAAGTGAGTCCAATAACTTCTTGTTCACAGCTATACTCTCCAAAATGATACCAGCACACTTCATCTACGTTATGAGTTTCACAAATCTAGACATTTGTGCTTCTAATGACTCTCCCAGTACATGATTGAACATGTTAAACTCTTGGTTTAACATATCTTTTCTACTTTCCCTCATATCTTTATTTCCTATAATCTGTTCCTTCATGGCATCCTATAAATCTTTGGCCTTGGTGTAATCTTTGAACTTTGTGCTATCTCAGTAGTTAAAGTTATTGTGATAGCAGCATAGGCTTTATCATCAAGCTCTCTCGTTTTCATATCCTCCTCATCTCATAAATGCTCAGGTTTAGGAACCACTTATCCCTTGTCATTCTTATAGGTTGGAATGTATGGACCTTGTTTAATTGATCGCATCATTCGGGGTTCCATATATATGACATGATTCTCAAACCTAAAAGCCCAGTCGGGATAGTCTTCCTCACCAAGTAGTCTCGGTGGATTGGTGGTTGTGCTGATCTCATTATCGAGATTTAAAGTAGTTGTGATATGCTTAAGGTTGGCCATTTTTCTTAGTCAAAAATCAAAATTTCAAGAAAAAACTTGACACTGAAAGTTATTGCGCGAGTAGCAAACTCATCGCGTGAGTTCTTTAAGTTTTCGTGCGAAACTTTTTAGGTTTTCGCGTGGTAAGTTTTGTAACTGAATATTGCGAGAAGTATAAGTTCTCATGCAAAAAGGTATATTTTTCAACAAACTTTTGTAATAGAATTCTGTTCTCGCGCGAAAACCTTGTTTTCGCGGAATCAACAAGTTTTCGCCTGAATCAGTTCTCTATGATTTTTGACATTTTCACCTCTAATTTTTCATATAATTGATTAGGATTAGTTTAATGAAGTGTTCAACTAGTTGTTTGGGTTCAAATATGATCCTAAAGGTCTCAAATTGATTCAAATAATCAACTTTTCAGCCTCAACAATCACCATAACGATGAAAATCATGTAAAACAGCTCCATAATGTTCAGAATATCAATTGTGAAAAGACTCAAGCTGAAATACTCCAATAAAGTCAGAATTTAAAAAAATGAATTTATTAATCATCTGTAATATCTACGCATACCTCGTTCAGAATCCGTCTCTAACAAGTACGCAACTGGCCTTAAATTGTATCGAGCTACCTCTCGAACTCTTCAAAAACACTCCTCTTCAAGTTTCAATCAATCGATCTAGAGCAAACCTTGCTCTGATACAAATTGTAAGGATCAAGACGATAAGAAGATCGATCTCGTAATGAATACGCGGAATATAGACATTACGGATATGTTTGAACAATTGAAGAAAGATAACACGATGTAAATAACTTTGAGATTGTATTGCTCTCTGATTTGATATGTGTTACAAGGAGACTGAAATCAGGAAAATGAAACTAAGCTTATCAATTACAAAGCAAAAACTCTATTTATACTAATCTAGAGTTCTCGTGCGAATTCTATGGTCTCGCGCGACAAGTGTATTCGCGCGAGAACCTGGTTTTCACTGGGAAACTTGACTTCTTGACTCCATTTTTTTGTCTTGATTTTATTTCCCGAGCCTCTAGGTTCAACTCCTACAATCTCCCCCTAGGCTGGGTAAATCAATACTGTTTAGAAGTCCACATCATCCACTTGATAGCTGCCTCCATGAGCATACATCTTGTTGTTCAAGGCCTTCGTTATCAACCAACCATAATGTGCTATCAAAAAATGAACTGATTCATCAGCTGCGATAGGACAAGCCTGCAACCTCATCAAATCTTCCCTTCCAAACTTAAGCAGATTCACAGGGTCGATGATACGGTATTCTCTATCAACACATCGTATAATCTCATGCCCAGTATACTTTTCACAACTCCATGACATAAGCTTAGGCAAGCTGTTAACCGGCACAGGACCGTGAATAGGTAACTTCCTCACATTCCTATGATGCTTGTAAACTCATATCTTCATTGGTTTGTTGGTGTTTAGATCTATACGGCTCTCATCTTCAATGACCTTAGATTTAGCAGTAATAAAGTCTTTGAAGTTGGATTTGCTGTGTCGATAAATCAGGTTTCTAATCCAATTCCCTTTCCCGTAATTGCTAGGATTGATGAAAGGAACACGACCCATAGCATATAAATCAGACGCTCTGATTGTATGAAAGTCATGTTCGTCCTGATAATACTCAATAGCACTTCCTCTTCTCTTTATCATATACATATTCTTCTCAGCATCGAAAATCCAACTAATGATAGGTTCTGAGTTTCTGTACCTTGTGAAAGGTTTGGAATATCTCAGTGTATGTATATACGCTGGCGGTGGTGGAGCAGCAACAGTCAGATTTCCAACCTGACGTACAACACTCTGACCAGTTAGATCTACTGGCTTTTCAGTCAGTGTAGCACTAGTCTATCCTATAATTTCTCCTTCGTCAATCAAAATGTCAGAAAACAAGTCTTTGAGACTGTTCCCAAATGTATCAGTATAATCAACCATCATCTCTTCCAAATCATCAAATGAAGATAAACCTTCTTCTTTGTTCTCAGCAATAAGTGTTTGCTGGAAAGTATAAAACTCCTTCTCAAATGCCTCCTCCGTAGCAGGATCCAAAGGTGTGTAGTCTGATGTGTCATCAAGACTTGGTCTGGAGACATTGACAGACCCTGATGAACCAACTGTACCAGAAGGAGCACCCATGTCACCACCTTGGTCATCATCATCTCCATTATTATCATTTCCATTTCCACCATCTCCATTATCACCATCATCATCACCATCCTCATCATCATCATCCCCATCATCAAAATCAAAATGAATATGATCCAAATCATCATCATCTCTAACTGGATCAAGTATAGGCATCATATATGTGGTTCAACAAATGCCTCACCAGTAAAATATACATGCAGATCCTCAGTAGCCTGAATTGGGTCTTCTGATATAGGCTCTTGATCAACAATAGCAATGTCTGTAGTCCATTCAGTATGAACAGGATCTACAGCATGCTCTGTAACAATAACCGACTCCTCAACATGTACTGGAGCTATCACAGGCTCAACCTCAGCATCTGGACCAACCTCTTGTTGTCCATTAGATTCTCCAACCTCAGTGGTATGTGATGTAAAAGATGAATACACACGTGAGATGAGATCTCTTAAGTTCTATTCCATGATCTGTACATAACTTATCAGGAACTGCTGCTGGCTTTCTAAACTCTTTATCCTTTCATCTTTATCAATCATCCCTCCGTATAACTCATACATTAGTTGAGTCTTCTCCATACCTTCTTTCTCTAATACACTCACCCTTTGCTCTAGAGTAACCCGTGTGGGTGATAAAGGTCTGGGCTCGGGGGTAGTGTTATGATAATCAGTCTCGCCAAACATATCATCATGCGTAGGCTCTCTAGGTAGTGTCCTTAAAATATCAGAATTAGTGGGTATAGAAGTAGAAGTCACAGTTAAATAATTCTGTCCCAAATTATGATCCCATTACAACAATCATACTATCAACCGAGTTTTATGTATTTTTGAAAACATTTAGTTCTTATTTTTTGCAAGTTTAATTTAATATCAATTCACATTTATTTGAATTGAATTATTTAACATAATATTAATTATCATTATTATTTATAGTAATAATATAACCTTAATAATTACCAAAAAAACTATTGTTTATTTCTGGTAATCATAAAATTATTTTGGAAATGATTTTTGTATTTATTTGCTCGAAAAATTATTATTTTTCAAAAATATATCAGCCTTGTATACATTGATTACTTTCCTATGTTATATCTATATATACTCTTCAATTCATACCTCACTTTTCACAATTATTCCTCCCCAAGAACTACTGGTTTCCACCTATTTCACTCATTTAACAATCAAGGTACAATCTCTCATTCATTCATTATGTTAATAACTTCAACTAATATTCTTATATATTAACTCCTAATTATTTATATTCAATTTGATTATCGCGCTTCTGTTGTTTCACCAGTGTAATGGAGATGTCAACTGTTTCATTCATCAATGATTTGGATGTTTCAATGGATGATTATACCCTTCGAGTTCGTATCATCAGGTTGTGGAGGCAACCCATGTTTAAAAATCCCTCTCAAACTGGTTCCATTGAAATGATTCTCATTGATGAACAAGTTTTGAAAATATTACACGTAATTTTTACAATCTTTTATCATCTCATACAACTTATACATATATGATCTACAGGGAAATAAGATTCAAGCAAGTGTTCTGCACAAGTGGTTCACCCGTTTTGAAAGATTCCTTGTCGAAAAGGCGACTCTGATTATCAAGAAACCAACCTTGGGTGACAATTCTGCTGCATTTTGATACATTGATAACCCTTTGAAGGTGTGTATGTATTGCAATACAACTGTTAGTACATGCTCCGACTTCATCGGTCCATTGTATGGTTCATTTCCAGTCAATATTGGATCGAGAGGTTTCTGAGTTTGGGAGCATAGGTAATATATTATTTTATACTGCTTAATTTATCATCATTATTTTTTTACACACCATCGTATATAATATTTTTCATACTCTTATATCGTAGATGTCATTGGTATGCTTGTGAGATACTTCAAGCTGGAAGATATTGTCACGAAAAATGGAAACCCAACTTCCAAGTTAAATTTTCAAATTCATGATTTGGGGTGACTTAAATTTTTTTATTTTATTTAATTTATAGATTGCTCTTTTGTTGTAAGTTCTCTAAATAAATGTTTAATTACGCAGTGGTCTTAAAATATCAGTCATTCTTTGGGATAGTTATGCGAAGCAACTATTTGAGTATCTCCAAAGTAACCCTGAAGCAACAAATGTTGTCATTATCCTGCAGTTTGGAAAGTTTAGAAGATTCAAAGGTAATGCCTAATATATATAGATGTTAATTTGAATTTGAATTTATTATTCTATTTATATTAAAATCATAACTTATTCACACTAATTATTAATACATAGTATGATCATAATCTTTAAGCAACAGTTCATAAATTTCAAGCATGTTTATAAAAAAATTAATTATTTTTTTGTACACCTATCAGATGCTTACTCGGTCTCAAACTCATACAATGTTTCCCGTTTGTTCATCGACTTTGACATAGATGAGATTAATGACTTTAAGAAGTGGTTAGTTTTTCACCTTATATCGCTATTTACCGTTTGTTAATCATCCACCTAAATTAATACAATTTGTTTCTTATCTAATTTTTATTTATATATTATATAAATAGTTTTTTTTGGAGAATAATGGAAAGGAATCCTCTTTAACTGTCGGTCTACCAGCCTCCTCTTTGTTGGTTAATTTGAAAGAAGATTTTTTTTATTAGAACCGAGTTTAACAGTATTGCAGAGGTTAATGAAATTGTGCAGGTATTGTTGCATTTGTTTTTAAACCTACACCTACTCATTATCATCTATTGTGAATTTATTTTAACATTACACTAAGGATAGTAAAATATGAACGTTATTATTGTTTAGTTAATTAAATCAACTAACTATAATTTATTGGTAGTTTTATAAATCATCAGGTCAAGTCAGTTATCGTTGTTGGTTATGTGAAGCTCATCATTCCTGATGTAGAGTGGTTCTACCAATCATGAAAATATTGCATGAAAAAAGTTGTTAGACTAGACGATAACAATACTGTTGTGGGATGCTCAAATGTAGTGGAAGAAACAATGCTTTACGGATGACCCAACAAGTGTTTTGAACTTCCACAGATTGCAATTGTACCAATGTATTATATTTTAATACATATACTGTAACAAAATTTCTACACCTATGTCGCATACCCTTACAACAATTTTTAATATATTCTTTTATGTGTTTTAGGTTCAAAATTCCTATACGAGTACAAGACTCAACTGGCATCGTTTCCTTAATAGTGTTTGATCGTGAGGCAAAAAAATTCATGAAACACAAATGTTGAGCAGTTATTTGATGATTACGTGCAGGTGGTGATTTTTAAACTTAATATTTCAAACTTATTTATAATGAATTACTTGTGTTAGTTTTTATAGATATCATGTCCACCAACTAACACATTATTTAATTTCAGGGAGGTGAAATGCGTGTCTATCCAGAGGTGTTTAATATTTTGCTGGACAGGAAGTTTGCCTTTAAAATAGACATCACCACTTTCAACTTGGAGAACAATTATAAGTTTTTTGGTGTGTCTAAGATGACTGATGACGTATCAATTACATTTGAGCTGGAGAAAAAATATCACTTGGAGTAGGTAGTTTTAACATACCTTACAGCGTACAGTGTAGCAATATTTAAAACACCACACATTGTTATGTAGTTTGTAATGCAGTAAACGTTTTTAGTATATATCATGGATCATGGGTACCAACATATGGCATGTATTGACTTTTGATTTATGTTTATTTAATTTTTTCATACTATTTATGAAATCTAACCTTCACTGTTTGGTTCAAAAAATAGGGACCTCTTTCAGATTCCCTTAACCTCTCTTCACAGGACTACAAATCCCATGACACCAGTTGCTACAAGGTTTCCCTTTACTTAATCACACCTTACGCTTAATATTCTCATTGACTTTTTATATATATTTAAAGTAATTATTAAGTCCTAAAAATGGATTATTATTGTAACAGGATGTTGTTTTATTCACTGGTGATAATGAGACACCTGTGTCCATACCTGGTAAAAGTGTATCAATAATGAATACAGATGATGGAAAGCAGCTACTCTCTAAAAATTCTCAGGGTTCTTTGAAACGCACTCTGGTTGAAGTTTATGGCATTGATGAAATGGATATCTCGTCAGCAACAAGACCGGCCAAGAAGGATGCAGAGAAAAAAAAGTCTTGAAATCACCAGAAGACTACTAATTCCAAAGCTAGAAAAGTAGAATTTCGTTTGTTGTTTGATGTTTGATGTTTAATGTTTAATTTTGTAGTGATTTTCTTTTTTGGGCTACCTTTTACATTGTCTGAGATTTGTCTTCCTTAAAACTTTCTTTTGGTGTTACTTAAGATTATGACATTTATGGTGTTTTTATCTATGCTACCTACTGTTTTACCTATTTAACAATTGTTGGGTCGAATCCCTTTCCTAGGGAGTCGTACCCTTCGCCTATATAATGCCACGTGGGCGAGGAAAAATATTACCACGTGGGCGAGGAAAAATATTACTATGTGGGCGAGGGTTCATGACTTTTCCTCGCCTTTGACGAGGGTTAAAGTCAAACGTCTCTTTTCGTATTTTGAGTGGTCAATAGTTATTTTGGTAATTTGATTTGGTCAACCGGTTATTTCGGTAATTTTCCATATATGCACATCGAGCACATCCTAATATTACCTCCTGTGCCTTTTCCGCCCAAGCATCCAACTGCACTTTCAGTTTTCCAACTGAATCTGGTTCTTCACGCGCCATCTCTACCCTCTCCACGCATTATCTTCAATTTCCACTTACTCTTTAACAAAAACCCAAATCGAACCAAAATTCTTCACAATCAGCACACCGAACAATTAAAAATTCCATCTTTTTGCATCTTTACACACCAAAAGCTCTTGTTTCCATGAGTAAAACCCTAATTTTATCCCTAATTCAACACATTCTTTAAAGGTATCTTCTCTTTATCCATTACTTATGCTAATGTATTCATGGGGTTTTTGCTATAACTTGTTTTCAGAATCAATTTATGTTGCTTGATGGTAATGTAGGTTATTCATGTTTGAAGTTCTAGTTTGTGGGATTGTGTTTTGTTGTTGTTTTTGTTTTTGTTATTTTGAATGCTCTGATGCAACAATTCTTTTTTCATATGCATTGTTTTGTTGAGTATTTTTTATTTGAGATTCAAAGATGACCTTTGAAGAATTTAGTTTATGGTTATATTTCATAAGTTAGGGCCAGAATAATCATACATTAAATTCAGTTGGTAAAATAGGGAAAAAGTACCAAAGGGTTTATGCCCTAGTGATACCAAACTATGTAAGACGTGTTTCTCCCCATGTGGTTGAGTGTTAAGTCCCATGGTCGATAAAAATTTGTAGATTTAGGAAAAAGATAGGAGGGTGTGTGAGTTAGCATTAAAAAAGTAAAAAATAAAAGATAGGGAGAAGATTGCTCACTTTATGTTTTAGTAAAAGGACTAGGATTAGGAAACCCTAAGTGCTAGAAGAGAGTATTTATGGCAACTAATGTTTTCCCATTTTTAAACAAGCATTTGTTACAAATTTCCTGAGATATTCTTAACCATCAACATGAAAGTTGATAGAAAGTTTCAAGTTTGTTTATTTGTGTTATACATTGATTGTTAATGAGTTGTCATTGTTTAATTCTTCTTCCTTCTGTTGATAAATTTATATTTTGATACTCCATTTTCACATTGAACACTATAGGATTCAGTGTAATCAGTGCTGAAACTTTGATGCTATTTCATCGCAGGGAATGTCTCTTGAGTCTTGAATATTATGGACATGGATGATAAACTCGTTGCTGGAGGTGAGAACTTGACATCTATTATGTTCAATTCATTGGCACTTACTCGCTGATGTTTTTCTTCATAAAGTTAGACTTGTCCCGCTTACTAATGTTGAGTTGATTCAACAAAATTGGAAGGGAAGTCAAAGCTGTTGGATAGCCATATAACTACACCAGCATATCAAGTATTTATTGTTAGAAACAAAGTAACAAAAATAATAGACTTTTATTGAGTAATTGCAAATTTGTGTTACAAACCTCCTATCTTAATCCATCTATCTATAGGAGTTAGAAGAACTAACTTTACATATCTAGTCCTTGACTTATTAGACTTATACACTTTAACTAGAAATATTTATTCACTAAGAAATACAAAGAATTAAAACTAACAATCACCCCCTTAATTCTTTTATTCCACCTACTCCCAACAGCTTCTTCATATCAGAAAATTTTAGCCTTGGCAGTGCTTTTATAAGGATATCAGCTTTTTGTTCTTCACCACAAATATACTTCACCACCACCAATCCCTTTTCCACATAACCTCTTATATAATGGTATCTGATATTTATATGCTTTGACCTTCCATAGAATACTGGATTTTTCATAAGTTGGATAACAGATTTGTTGTCCACATGTATAAGAATAGAACCTGCCTCAATACCAGTCAACTCTTCCAGCAGACCCTTCAACCAAACCGCCTGCTGTGCAGTGGCAGTTGCAGTCATGAACTCTGCTTCACATGAAGATAGAGCTACAGTGTCTTGTTTCTGACTTACCCAACTCACCGGTCCTCCCCCATAGTAATATACCATCCCTATGGTACTTTTACCATTAGCTTTAGTAGGGGCATGTGAGCTATCACTATAGCCCACTAATTCACTAACCTCCCTATTCTTGTACCAAATTCCATGATCTAGAGTACCTTTCAAGTATCTGAGAATATGTTTAATAGCTTACCAGTGAGTAGTTCTAGGAGATTACATAAACCTGCTTGTAATACCCACTGCATAACTCAAATCTGGTCTGGTTTGAGTTAAGTACCTCAAGTAGCTAGTAACCCTTCTATAACTCGTCACATCTACTGACTTATGATCATCATCCTTCCCCAATTTCAACCCTGGGTTCATAGGAGTTTTGGTAGAATTACACTCCCACATCTTCTAATCTTCCAAGATTTTCTTGGCATAACCAGACTGACTTAAGAAAATGCCATCAGCGTTTTGTTTTACCTCTATACCCAAGTAATAGTTTAGTAACCCGAGATCTGTCATCTCAAATTTAGACTTCATCATAGCTTTGAACTCTTCAACAGCTTCTGTGCTTGAACTAGTTATTATAATGTCATCAACATACACACCAATTATCAAAGAACCCTTCTTAGGCTTCCTTTTGTAAACATCATGCTCTTGTGGGCACCTCTTAAAGCCAAACGTTATAAGTGTATCATGGAGTTTCTCATTCCAAGCTCTTGGAGCTTGCTTAAGGCCATACGGAGCTTTAATGAGTCTATACACCATCTTCTCCTTACCAGGTTTCAAGAAGGCTGTCTTCACATCTAGGTGATGAACTTTCCACCTGTTTGCAGCAGCTAATGCAAGGATCACTCTAACAGTTTCCAACCTTGCAACAGGGGCGAACACCTCTTCATAATCAATGCCATACTTCTGCACATAGCCCTTTACCACTAATCTGGCTTTGTGCCTTGTAACCTTCCCTTCTACATTCTTCTTAAGCTTGAATAGCCACTTTAACCCGATTGGCTTCACTCCCTTAGGACATTGAACGAGTTTCCAAGTTCCATTCCTTTCAATGCTATCATTTTCATCTTGCATATCCTTCCTCCGCTCAGAATTGTTCTTAGCTTGCTCAAAGTTAGTAGGCTCTTTCATTTGTAACAGTAATTCTGATTCATTGAAAATTGGAGGCTCAAAAGGAATCGGTTCTAGGATGTTTGTCCTATTGAACACATCATTAAGGCTTGCAAAACCTTTGGGTAGGGTCTCATCAGCTTGACCTGGGAATTTGATTATCATCAGAAATGTCACCTTCATACTCACCCCCTAAATTCTGAAAAACATCAGTTGCTTGAACATCTTCTTGACTTTCTTCCTCAACTGATTCAGGTGTGTGTTGATGAGTGTTTAGAGGAGTATGGATGGGAGATACACCCTCTACACTTTGATTAGGACTCTGATTCTCTAAATCATGTGTTGGTTCATTTGAGGAGACATTATTCTGACTTGGGGAAGTCACCACAACACCAAACTTAGCATATCTTTGATTAGGCTTGTCAAGATCATTGGTATCCCATTTCCATGGCTTTCCTTCTTCAAATTTTACATCTTTGCTAACCATAATCCTACCAGTCACTGGATTGTACATTCTATAGGCCTTGGATCTAGGCTCTATACCCAGATGCACCATTGCTGTGCTTCTATCATCTAGCTTTTTGACTTGATTGACAGGGTTCTTGACATAGCCTTTGCATCCAAACACTCTTAAATGCTTTAATATTGGCTTTCTTCTATACAAGCTCTCATAGGGGGTCATATCTTCTAGGGCTTTGGTTGGACTTCTGTTTAACTGGAAGGCATAATGTCTTATTGCCTCAGCCCAGAGATATAAAGGCGTATTCATAGCCTTTAAAATAGATCTAGTCATGCCCATTATGGTTTGATTTCTCCTCTCCACAATCTCATTCTGTTGTGGAGAGTAAGGTGCAGTCAGATACATCTTGATTGCATCCATATCACATAGCTGCTCAAATGTACTTGAAGCAAATTCTCCCCCTATCTGTTATCAGGGACTTGAACTTGTAATTTGTTTCTACCTGTATCTGGGCTTTGAATGCTTTGAATGTTGCTGATGCCTGATCTTTTGACTTAAGCATGAACACCCACATGTGTCTTAAGCAGTCATCAACCAAAAGCATGAAATATCTATTCCCTGCAGGTATGGGTGGGTCTAATGGACCACACAAGTCTGCATGAACAAGTTCTACTGGTGTCTTTGCCCTAAAACTACTTTTAGTGGGATAAGACTGACTTCTCTGCTTTCCCACCAGGAAACTCTCACATAACTGGGACTTGTGCTTGATCTTAGGCATCCCTCTTACCATATTATGCTTGGACATTTGGTTGATTGACTTAAAGTTTAGGTGTCCATGCATTGCATGCCACATCCAGGCTTTGTCATGCATGGCAGTTAGTAAACACCTTGGGACTATGACTTGCAGCTTTATCTTATACAATATGTTCTCTGACTTCTCACCTTCATGAGGGTTTTCCATGTTTTTCATATACCCATAGGTACCCATCTTTCATCAAGATCCTGCAGCCCACTTCATCAAGTTGGCCTAGACTGAGTATATTTCTCCTCAAAGCAGGTATGTAATAGATATTGGTCACTACTCTATGCTCTTCATTACTACATTGGAAGCAAATTGATCCCCTGCCTATAATGACAACCACTTACCCATCCCCAAACTTCACTTTGCCAATAATGGCTTTATCAAGTTCAGTGAAGTGGGTTTTGATGCCAGTCATGTGGTTGCTGCCCCATTCTCAAGGTACCATGAACAAGAATCACATCCCTTTGGCAAATTCTTATGGAACACACTTTGTTCTTCAAGTAGGCCCAAGTCTTTGGTTACTTTTGCCATTAACAGGGTGGGTTCTTGATCTTCCTGGGTTTGGGTCAGGTGTGCCTCCTGATCCCCTCTCTTAGGAGCCCTACATTTACTGAAAAAGTGACTCGGTCTGTCGTAATTATAGCATCTTAGATTTCTTTTGTCTTTCTTGGTGGTGTTAGTACTTTTATCACCACTTTCAGGGTTGGCCTTGCCTCCCCTGCCCTTTTCATATCTTCCTCTCCCCCTGCTTCTAATCCGGTTCTCACCAGAGGCACTGATCTTTGAAACTCTGGCTTGGACTCACTCCTTGCCCTTTCTTGCCATTCAACCCTTGTTAGGAGAAGCTGACCTGAGGAATTTTTACCTTGAGAGACTGGTTTTAGCCTTTCTTCAAAGGCTTTTAACCTCCCTACTAATTTCTCAAATGTCATAGCTGCAAGATCAGAGAATTGCTTATGGTAGCCAAAATAGGGAGAAATCTTTCAGGGGCTGCCTTTAATACTTTTCTCACTTGTTTAAAAGCTGCAATTGTTGTTCCCAAAGCTCTATATCTTGACACAAGTTCACCCATCTTCCCTGTAAAGTCATCAATGGACTCATTCTCTCCTATGGCCAGCATCTCAAACTCGTGGTCTAGAGTTTAAATTCGAGCCTGCTTCACCCTATCTTCCCCTACATAGCGTTTCTTTAATGCAGCCCAAATATCTTTTGCAGACTTGAATGCAGCCACTTGCATCAACACATCCTCTAGCAAAGATTGAAATATGAAGGCTCTTGCCTTCTTGCCCAGCTTCACATCTACTGTGCCTGTTGTAAGGTGTTCAATGGAATCCCAGAATCCCTGGACATTCCATGAACGCTTCCATCTTTATCGCCCAAGAGGTGTAAGTCGTCAGTGTAAGAATTGGGATTTTGAACGAAATCGTGTCGTTCGTGTCCTTCAGACACACCTGTCTGTTGTGGTCTACCATCGGATTGGATCAAGAACTTGAAATCGGAGGAGTCGATCAGCTAATCAGACAATTGGTGAAGGCGATTGCAATCGTTGATGATCATAATTACTAATTCGATTATTGAATTCGCGCGGATTATCGTGATTCAGTCGAATTGGGGAATCGAGGGAAGATGATCAGGATTGATCGAGAGGAAGTTCTTGGATCGAGAGCCTCTTTTCTGCTCTGATACCAAATGTTAGAAACAAAGTAACAAAAATAACATACTTTTATTGAGTAATTGCAAAATTATGTTACAAACCTCCTATCTTAAGCCATCTATTTATAGGAGTTAGAAGAACGAACTTTACATATCTAGTCCTTGACTTATTAGACTTATACACTTTAACTAGAAACATTTATTCACTAAGCAACACAAAGAATTAAAACTAACATTTATAATACTTCTTGAATATTTTAAGTAAAACTGAGATATCTTCCTATGTTAACTGTTCTGACTCATTTTATGTGTAGATAGTCAGTAAATCCGTATTTTCCCTCTTTTTCCCATTCATCATATGAAAATCCAACTGAAGGATGAAATTCAACACTCAAGAAAAAACAAAAAAAGAAATACCAAAAACTTAGCTTTCTATGATTATTAATGCCCATCCCTTGCTGATTACTGAAATGGTTGAAAGCCCTGATAAAATTCACCTTCTTATACCTTGTTCAGACACATCCTCTTCGCTATTTTTATGAGCATCACAAAACACAATACTGACATAAACAAGCAAACAAACGTACACAGTGAGATGGTCCCATTCAAGTAGTGGGGTCTGGGGAGGGTGAGATAAGGGCAAGTCTTATCCAGTAATATTAACATGAATAATATTAAGAAGCTGAACCACAGAATCACTCACGATTGATGGAGTGGTTGAACACCTGGGAAACAAAACACTCTAGGAGTTTGCCTAGCTTTGATTCCTACCTGACTGTTATATAGATGCTGAACAACAGGTTTATGGTCTCCCCTATAAAGTGCTGAACACAATGCAGTCACTATGACCTCACAAAGGATGCTCCATATTCAAAGGGCAGGTGAGTCACCAGGAGAGCAATACCATAACTAGTATGGGACTGTCATATAATATGCAATGCCCATAATTCCAATGAAAGATTATGGATATGCTACAAGTTCCCTACGAATGATTGAAGTTACAATGCTTGATCTTATACCTAATCTGCTGCTTACAGTGCTTAATATTATACATAATGTGCTCTTACAATGCTTAATCTTATACCTAATGTGATGCAAGCTTCAAGGTTTAAGCTTAATTGACCTTGTCCTCTCAAAGAGCCGAATTAAGATCGGATAAGATCCTAAGAAATTCTGATATATATATGAATGAATCCATATTTCACAGGGTATCCTTCTTCAGAGCAAGGATTCCTGACCATTATCAGGATAGAAAGCTTCTTTGTTTCTTCTTCTTGTTGTAGTCCTTAGAGCAAGGATTAACCTGTGTTGTGTAACATCAATCTTTCCTTGCTTTTATTTGTATAGCTTGATTTGATGTTTGAATTGCTTGCCTTAATATACTTTAATGGTATATCTGAAAGTTTGCTCCAAGGATTTCTTTTACATTAATTTGTTGTTATTTCGAAACATCATAATAGGTTAATGCTATTCTGTATTGTGATGCTTAGATGTCAATCTGCATTCGATCTACTTGAGTACTTTGGTCTTGTCTGTAAAAGAATACGTCAGGACAAGGCTGTAGTGTCTTTCTGTTAAAAAATTCGAATGGGAGCTGCTATATAGATATATGATTATTATTTTTTATCATCTGATGAAGGTTTCTACAAAATCACAGTAATTGCTACAGTACTAAGGGCAAGGCGTGTTCATGTGCCATGATTTTCCTGAAGAAATGATGCTGTCATAATGAATTATATTTAACATCTGAAAGTAGTAATCATGCATGCCCTTTGTGAGTAAACTTGCTCCGTAACATTAAGTAAATTTTCTAAATACACTATAACACCTAGTGGACCAATCCCTTTTGATGTTACTATTTTGGATGTTCAAAAAGTATCCTTTTCGGGCACCTCATGCTCGGACATACATATTACTAGCACCTTCTTTTCACTGCTGAAATCAGACTCCATATAATTTTTTTTGTTCTTCCTAGTTCAGAGCTAGTGATTTCAATGTGCTTGATATTAGTGCGAGCACACTTTATTGTTGTCGTCATGCTAGCCTATGCAGATAAATTACACCATGCCACATCATATTGTACGTGCTTTTAAAGATGAAAGCTCATCAAACCAATAAAAAAATGCTTTTAAAGATGAAAGCTCATCAAACCAATAAAAAAAGATTATTTATCAAATAAATAATAATAAACAGTCATAACGGTTGAAAATTTGTGTTAATGAAAAATTCTAGTTGAACAAAATTTACAGCTTTACTTGTCTACTTTTGATCATCGTTCATTGTTTCTAGAAACATGCTCTTCTTTGAAACCACCATATAATTCTCTAAGTTACTATTTATACCTTAATATGAGAAATTCTTCAACTAGTTCCCTGCATATTTGAGGCGCTAGTCATTTCTTGAAGCCTTGATTAATTGCAAATTCCTCAACTTGTCAACATTGTCAAATGACACAATAAACATCTAATCTCTAATACTATGCTTGACCATATCATCTCATATTATACCTTGAGGTTATAAATGTACAAATAATTTGTTTCAAATTGAACTAGATATGTTCTCAAAAAATGAACATTTGGGAATTGGTAACATATATTAAGTTTTTCTTATTTTCATCAGTTATCTTTTTATATCTATCTTCTGAGTTTTCCATTTAGTTTTGTTCCAACTCCGTTGAGCCATCTTCTCTAAGTCATTGAAGTCTTAAAGGTATCTTTTTAGCCCACTCGTAAGATTGTTGTCTTGTGACCTGAAGGTCATGGGTTCGAGTCATAGAAATAGCCTCTTGCAGAGCTACTGGGTAAGGATGACCTAGGTTGCAGAACACCCCCTTGGATCCCACATATGTGATCATGCATCGGGTTTAATCTAGTTTAGAAAATGAAACTTGTGTTAACACAAGATAGACTTTGATTTTAAACATGAAAGGTATAGGATCAACAAGTAACCTAAGCTTTGTTTTCTTACCGAGGGCACATCTCTTTTTCACTTGCACATAGTAACTAAAATTTCCTAGTTTCATGCTAAACAATATGCATTGAGCTCTTAGTATAATTATTGTGCAAAGTAAAACAATTATTATGACATAAGCTAGTATACATAAGGTTTATTTTGTCATTACCTTTAAGGGAAATGTGATAACTCAAGGAAATAACAATGGAAAGGATACCTACTATATACAGGAGAGAAAACCAAGAAAAAGCTATCTTAGGCCATATACAAGTAAAACCTAATAATAGAATGCTAATTACTATAATCAACACCACCACTCAAATTGTAGTCTTGATGCTAATTATGCCTAACTTGTTACAAATAAAGTCTATTGTGCCCTTTAAAGTGGTTTGTTGAGGATATATGCAAGTTGGAACTCCGTCTCGACATGAATTGGTTGATTGTTTGAGTGTCCACCATAATTGACTTCTTTATATTTGTTCTCTTATTAAATACTTGATTCTTAGTTATATGTTTTGCCGATTGGCTATCACAATATGACCTCATCACACCATTGGAAACAACTATGAGTTCCCTGATAAGATGACACACCCATATAATGTAAAATCTGCCATGGTTGTATACTCTGATTCAATGCTTCATCTAGATACCATGGGTTGTTTCTTACTTTTTCTAGACACAAGGTTTTCTTCGACAAACACACAATGCCCACTTGTAGATTGTTGGGAAGTGAGGAATCCTGCCCAACACTTGAGAATCTTGATACATGTCCATCTCCATCTTCTAGAAATGCACCCTCACATATATAACCTTGATCAGATCAGTAACCTGTGTGGTCTTGAGATACCTCAATACGTGTAGAGCAACATCCTAGTATTTGGTGTATGGTAGCAATTGTGAAGTAGTTAAGACTCTCGGCTAATTGTCTGTATCTTTTGGCTGACACGCCATTAATGAACATTATGACATCCATTTTAGCATTATGCTCCAAAACCTTTAGAAGAGGTAATGGAAAAGAACATATCTATAAAGTAACTAAAAAGGGAAGTAGGCATGGGAAAACGGTTTATTCGCTGAGAAGGATGATGACAACCGGTCCCCCAATCCCTTTAACATAATAGAAATTTTTGAGCAATGGTAAGTATATATGGTTCCATAGCATTCCATAGAGCCATTTGGATCCATTGTCACCATTCTCAGGTAAGTGGATGTGGTGGAGGCCTAATAGATGATATTCTTTGTCTAAGCTTGCAAGACCCTTCCATGAACTCTAATTAATTAGTGTTGTCTAGTTTCATATGGATGGGTACATGCAACCGACATAAAATTGATTCTTGCTGGAGCAATATATATGTTGTGGAACTTTTTTCATCATCTCCCATTGAATAGATGAAATCTTAATCAAGACTAAGAACGAGTGACGACACATGTGAGAGAAGTGGTGGTGCATGGCAGCAACTAATTAATTAAGGTATGCAGCAGCAACAATCTAATAGTTATGGAATAGGAAGGTGGGGATGGCCAAGGTTTTTGGTAGACTAGGGTTTGTCGTACTTTTATTGAGGGCCTTGCTCTTATACCATCGCTCTCATACCGTGTAAAAGGAATTCTGATAACTGAATGAGTGAACAATGGAGGGGGAACCCTCGATATGTATAGGCGGAAAACCTAGAAATTCCTGTCCATCTCATGCCCATGGGCTATATAGATATGAAATCTAATCATACAATTCTAATTATTATACTTAACGTTAACTAAATGTTTTTTGTTGGATAAAATGATAGCTAGGTGTAGTTTGGAACATCATTATTGTTTTTACAAACATTTTTTTCATTTGTAAAGAAAATGTTGGGTTGTAGGCTCGTTAGTGGCAGCCGGCCCTAATGGGTTCTATGTGGGCTTGGGCCTAACTTAGGGATTAAGTTTCCTAACCCTAGATTAGTCTCTATATAATGATATCATTGTACTTGTAATTCGGTGAGCACCTGATTAATAAAATACCTAGTTGCAGCAAAGTGGACGTAGGTCACATCGACCGAACCACTCTAAAT
>BJCO01000454.1:0-19471 GCA_018326465.1 Flaveria floridana | reverse complement strand
GCGGTATTTACTGCTTGCATCAATCTTCTATGAATCTTGGGCAAGTGAGAGATTGTAGGATTCTATGTGCCCAAGACACGTAGAATATTGATGCGGTTAGTACGTTATGATCCAAGTCGGGTTATACCCAATAACAAGCTTAGCAAACACCAATTAATATTTAATTGATGATATGATCATGCAATTAAATATTTACACCAATTTAGAAAATGAGTTTTCTAAATAAGTTGCATATGAGAGGGAACAACTTATTAGAATATTTGTTCAATAATATTATTTGAAGTGTTATCTAAATAAGTTAGATAACATCAAATAATAATGAGAACTTATAACTTATAAGTTAAATGGTTAATTGTATAACTTATATGACTTATACATACAATTAAATGGTTAATTGTGTGTCTAGTTACAAGACTAGTTGAATGTGTGTGTATGCTTGGTTTAAAGGAGGGAAACCTCTTTTGAAATATATTTTTTTCGGCCGCCCCCTTTAATTCCATTGGCTCTCTTGCTTTGAAACACACACACATCATAATTAGCCTTGGAGACTTCATTTGTCATTCATCTCATTACATGCAATAGACCAAAAACTCTCTCTCTCTCTTGCTCTCAAAGCTTACGGAACACAGAAGCATTTTGGAGGGGTTTTGAGTCATTTGGTGTATCATCTCCCTAGCAAGAAGATGTGTTTGCAAGTTAGCTTGGGGTATACAAGCTTGAGGGATCCTTCTCTTGGAGCCTTGGCCGATTTTGAACATCCAATCTTCTTTTTTTGGTCGATTTTTGCTGCTGAAAGAGGTAGTTTTCACAGCTCATTGTAGCTGTGATTTTATGTATTTTCACATATGTTTATAGCTTGCTTATTCACATATAAGATCCTCTTTGTTCTTGGGTTTGTTTACATCTTATAACATCAAATAAAACTTGAAATTTTCAGCTTATAAACAAAGTTATAAAGCTATTATTCCGTTGCGTTTTTCAGAAAG
Source organism: Flaveria floridana (assembly GCA_018326465.1). Classification (NCBI taxonomy): domain Eukaryota; kingdom Viridiplantae; phylum Streptophyta; class Magnoliopsida; order Asterales; family Asteraceae; genus Flaveria; species Flaveria floridana. The sequence goes on along the minus strand of BJCO01000454.1, from coordinate 18,485 downwards.
TTTAAGATGTTAAACTTTGATTTTATCTTCTAACAAACCCTACAAAAACAGTAAGATACAACACGAAAAACCAATCAAATAACAAAGGTTCACATGAGTAAAAAGTCATCACATCACCAACAACACAACAACACAAGTAAAACTGAAACATGGTTATATCTTAAAACTGTAAAAAGGTTTCGATGAGATAAAAAAATGGAGAGGCAACAAAGGTGGTCTAACCATCATTATCACCACCATGAACAACAATCAGACACCCACTAGCTCCACCTCAACCAGAACGAAAGGCAAAGCGATAACCATCACCACGTATCACCACCACCACTGAGGCAAATAAGAGAGAGACATACGGTAATGTTGTTTGGCAGGCCGGAGACGACGACGGTGACACAAAGACATACCAAACTATTGTTCCCACCACTCTCTCTCCCTAACACAACCAGCAAAATACCCAAAGTAAGATGTGTGAAATGGTTGTCCAGTAACCTGGTGACGGTGGTTGCAACTCAACAACTTGCCATGCCGTCATCTCCATCCACATAACCTTTCTCTCTCTTTCTAAAACAACCGAACCAGCACCAGCGTATCCACCACACCTCCATCACCTAGCATCCCTTAGTAAAACCAAAATATATCAATGAAGTTGACTGCATGCCTTAAAATAAGTGGCACAGCACCCAAGGACATGCAAGTACCAAAAAGACCTCATATTAGTGATTGCATGTCTTAAAAGATGAGGCACAACATCTCAAGAACCAAGCAAAATACCCAAAAATTACCTTATGTTATTGTTTAACACCATCATGAGTTGTGATAAATTTTTTTGGTCTTCTAGCTAGGTGGTGGATCTTCTTGCACCGTGTCAAAGAGGAGGAAATATTGGTCTATTTGGTGGTACCGGTGTTAGGAAAATTGTTCTTATCATGGAGCTTATTAACAATGTTACCAGAGTCCCGTGGTAAGTTGATTTTGTTAATACATCTCAACACATTAATCTGGCTTATATTTCTTATAGACTATTTTTTTTGTTATACCAGGTGATTTCTTTGTATTTGACGGAACTAGAGAAAGATGTTGATTATATCTTGAAACATGGATCAAAACATAAAACTCTAATCATGTTTATTCAATCTTAAATATAAACTAAACATCAAAACAATTAAATCTTACTTGTGGGAATAAAGATCTTTGATGAAGATGATGAAGCCATGATCGTGAGATTCGTTCCCGTTATGATGTTTAGAGGGATTGATGGATGATCTTGAGAGTATATGATTATTGGTGTGTTTTAATTATCTTCTTACTCCTTTATTTATAACATTTAAGGGGAAACCCTAATTATAATTATGGAGTATTTTCATCAAATAACCCCTCATACTATTAGGGACTAATTATGTCATTTGGTAAAATCAATCCACATATTACGGATTATTTCTAACAAAAGAACTCTTGAGGACAAACAATGTAGCAAGTCTCAACTATTTATGGAGAAACAACCAATGGATGGATGGTACTCGAGTTTTCAACCTAACAATTGTCGACCACGAGAAAACAGTTTATATTTGTCTCACTTTAAATTTATTTTAGAGTTTTTCAATATTGCTCATTAATCTTTCAGAGGCTAAAAGTGATTGGCATTGCTCTATGATATCTTCATCACGGGTATGTGAGAAGCATCATTTGTTTTAAACAAAGAATTAACAGAATCAAAAGGCTGAAAGAGATTACCTTTATCACATGTTCTAATGGTCAAACAAATCATAAAAACCCTTTCGTGAGAGAATTGTTTTCTAGCCGGCAAAGATCGAGAGGAGGGCAAATCTTTATAAAGCTAAACTCATTAAAGAGACAATTTTATCATTCATATATAATCATTACCTCTAGTACCATATATATAGATTCTTCTCATTCTAGTAACCGTGCACGAGTAACCTCGGTAATAAAATTGTTTTCAATTGAATTGAGGTTCCTCCTGCAAAGAAACCAAGAATGAGATGAAAATATGATAGTTCTTCTGGTTCGTTATTGTGGTATTTAAGAAATTATTTGATTTACAAAGAAACATTGTGGTATTTACAAATTAACATTAGTCAACCTTTGGTTCCATAAGTAACTTTAATGCCTTCTGCATAATAAAAAGAGACGGCTATGTCTTTAGTTGGTTACTATTCTGGACTATTTAGTGACTACAAGATTAGATGAGAGACTAATGTTTTTTTTTTAATTCATTTTAACTGAGCCATTAACATATATTTGTTTTTCTTTAAAGATCAACAATAGATAACACGTACAGTTTTTACCAACAACATGACTTTTTATAGGTATAAAAGATGGAAAAATTACCAAATTAATCATTAGACCATTAAATTTATAAGAACAGCCATTAAAAAAATAAGTTTACTAATTAATTTTTCCAACCAAATGATCGTGTACCGTCAAGTCAGTGATATACTGATATATCATGTAAGGATATTGTTGCATCACTCACTTAGCAATATAATCTTAAATTATATCGACAACATAAAATTGAAATATGATTATTTGGTAAATATCGCCAAATTCACGATAGCATTTTGATATAATATCGGTACACAATAAAAATAAACAATTAAATAATTAAACCCACATATATCCCTAGGGAAAGGTTTAAATAAAAATGCTTTTAAACCTAAAAACGTGTAAGAAGTAAATCCTAACCATCAATCTACTTAATCAATTATTGAGATCAAATTGTAGGGAATATGTTTATTAATTAGAGGGTATTTTAAGCATAACCACTTTTGTTAAATTTTTTCAAGTTTTCCCATTTTTTTCACTTTCATAATTTTTATATACGATATTATTTTTTTATAAAAATTACACTATAAAATGAGTATTTATTATCTTTAAAACGAGTACAATTTTGTTACAGAAAAAAGAAAACATTTTCTTTTTACGTTTTTAAGCTCATTACTCGACATTGTGTTTTTAGTGTGGTTCATTGTGTCTTTTTGTTGGTTATTATGTTTTTCTAAATAAATTCTAGAAACATATAATAGTGGAATAATATTGATATGTATCTCTAGTGTGTAAAACACAGTAATAAATTAACAAACTAATTATCTAATACATTAAAAACAATAACAAAATAACACAATAACTTATTTTGTTTTTGGATTGTTATTGTGTTATTTTAAATAATATAAATTTAAAAAAAAATGCATAGGTGAAATAAAATCATTGTGTACTTCTATGTGTAAGACACAATGATAAATAACAACAAGTTTACATAATTTATATAAAAAAAGAGAAATAAAACATTGTGTTATCTTTTACACCATTTGCTTTGAAAAAAGTGCGTTTGTGAAAATATATCGTTGTGTACTTTTTATTGAAAAACATAATAACAGATAACAAGTTTTTAAAATCCATAGAAAAAACGACGAAAATAACATAAAATGATATAAAACGTAAAACACAATGACGAATGCATATAACAAATGATGTAATATATATGACACGATGAGCTGATATTTGATATAATAAACACATAAGACGCAATGAACCGATTTATTTAACACAATAACCAAAATGCACTAATTTTTAAAATAATAGAATGACACATGTTAAACACACAATACTTCTTAAACTTTTTACGTTAAGAACCATTTTTACTATAACGCTACCCAATGTCAATGCATCAATTTTGAAACCGAAACTGAATTTTATTTAAAACAAGATATTGCCACTACTAATCTCGCCACATTTCTATTTTCAAATTTGGATATATTAAAGAAAAATACTGGTATATAATGTCACTTGTTGCCATCTAATTAAAATATATATTCAAATTAAAACACTAATAAAACGGATTTTACAAATCGAAAAGAAATTAATAAAAGTAATATATATTGTCAGTTTGTCACAACGATGTTAGACCAATCATATATTTTCAATTTAGTTGAAAAATAAAAGAAAAAGTCTGTTGTAATCGTTATATACGTTGTTGAAAATAAGATAATTCTTTAAAAGAATGTTTCAGTGACTTGTAAATGTGGTTGTTGGGAAAACACTTGCAAGATTTCTATTCAACAAGTTGTTGCACAATGTAGAAAAACAATATATAAAGATACTATGAAGAAAAAAGCCAACGTCAATAGTCTAGATGGTACTTCTCACATGTTTTCATGCTCAAAAAAATTATAAAAAAAACTTTTGTGAGAGAATTATTTTCTTGGCAGCAAGAGGGCAAATACTTACCAAGCTAAACTCATCAAAGAGGCTATTTTATTATTCATTGTCGTTACAACTAGAATCATATATGTAGATTCTTCTCATTCGGGTCACCATGTAAGAGGAACTTTGGTAATATTGAATTGAGGTTTCTCATGGAAACCACGAATGAGATTAAAATATTAAAATATAGTAGTACTTCTCGTTCGTTGTTATGGTTTTCAAGAATTTGTTTGATTCACAAATGAACATCGGTCAACCTTTGGCTCCAAAAAAGAGGTTAGGCTATATATACCCATATACCCCACCTTATAAAAACTGATTTTAAAAATTATCATATTTAGACTAGGTAAAATCATCATTTTTTAAACTTTCGTATTGTGTGTTCTATCATTACATTCAAATTAAATTAAGTTGAAGCTTGAATTTTAAACAATATTTCTAATTTCAGTTTTTCTTTTAAATTCAATATTACCTGTTATATCTTTACGTCAAACAACTTGTATGCCAAAACATGTCTATTGACATGAAGAGAGAAAATTAATGAATAATCTTTTTAATTAAGAGTTAAATAAAAATAATAATAACATAAAATAATTTGTTAATATAAGATATACAGAAAGAATACATTACTAAATGAAATCCTACTTTATTTTTTCTTAAAAAACTGGTTACATACTTGTAAGATAACTCTTAATATAGACATAAAAGATCTTCATTATAAAAATATATAAAGAAAGAATTGCAACAAAATTGTAACCAACCTTCAAATGTTTGATCATATTTCAAGTTTGATTCTCATATTTTGATCGAGTGGTTTTTATCAAACATTTGAAAGTTGGTTACAAATTTAGTCCCCACCATTAGTTTTTAACGATCTGTGGACTAACTTTGCAATATGATCAAACCACAAGTTGTGCAGTTTTCTCCAAATATTAAAAAAAGTTTGAAAAGTAAATAGAAGTAAAAATAAAAAAAGAGATAAATAAAAATTAGAAAAAAATAGAAAAAGAAGTACACTAAATTATGTATTTACTTCTAAATTTTTTTGATGAAGTCTATATGTCACGTCTAAACCAAAAAATCAAAAACCCCGTGAAAGTTCAAATTTCAAAAACTAAAACAAGAAATCGAATGGTTTTTCTTTATAAACACTAATTTGATTTTTTTTAACATTTGTTTTAAATTTTATAAACATTTATTTGAGTTTCTTTTTAAGTTTTATTTGGTTTGTTTTTAACTTTTTATATATTTATTTGAATTTGAATTTTTTTAGTTTTAGAGAAAAGTACATAAATAGTCTATATGATTTGATCATATTCATCCCCACATAGTAAAAACTAATGGACATTCAAGGTGGGTCTAAACTTACAACTAAATCTTAAACAGATTAAGTTTACAACTTTTAAAATATGTGGATTAAATTTGCAATATGTTCAAACAACATGGACCATTTTTCCAATATTTTTAGGTTTATAAGATTTATCAAGAGAAACCCGTATGAGTTTATCATCTTACCATATTCAGTGATCTTACTAATGAGGCACACATACTAAATCGCGTTCTTTGATTACCACAACTTTTTTTTTTGTTCAATTTATAAACATTTTAATAGATTTATTGCATGATCAAAAACTATTTTATAAAATATTATTATAATTTCTTAATTCACTTTTAAATGATAATAATGCAGTCATGTAAAAGATCATGAAAAGAAGATAATTTTGTATTGATATATTATTTCAACTGCAAGTAAATATAAAGACATAACTATTTTTAGAAAAGATTGAATTAAAAAAGGCTTAATAATATTTAAAAGAACCGAGAAAAACACAAAACAAAACTTGAGGCCATTATACTATCTAACAAAACATAATTATGTACGTCTTCATTTTATGTGGAGTTTTCAATTTAAAGTTGAAAAACCTTTAACATGATAAAGCTACAAGATGTTAGACTGATCATATATTTTCAATTTAGTTGAAAAATAAAAGAAAGTTCCTTGTAATGTTAGATACTCTGTTACAAATAAGATAATATATCTCAATGACTTGTGAAAGTGGTTGTTGCGGAAAATACTTACAAGATTTATCTTCAACAAATTATTGCATAATGTATAAAGAAATTATAACGAAAAAAAGCCAACGTTAATCGTCTAGATGGTACTTCGTCACATGTTCTCATGCTCAAACAAATTATAAGTGAATTAAGAAATTATATGCCTTCTCATTCATTGTCGTTACCACTAGCACCATATATGCCTTCTCATTCTGGTCACCATGCAAGAGGAACCTTGATAATATAATTGTTTCCAATTGAATTAAGATTTCTCCTGCATGGAAACCACGAATGAGATGAAAATATGGTAATACTTCTCGTTCGTTGTAATGGTATGCAAGAATTTGTTTGATTCACAAAGTAAATCTGTAAACCATAGGTTCCATAAATAAAGAGATTAGGCTACACATACTCATATACCAAGCCCCTTAAAAATCGCTTTTAAATACCATCATATTTACACATGGTAAAATCATTGTCCTTTAAAACTTTCGTATTATGTGTTCTATCTTTACATTTAAATTAAAAATTAAATCAAGTTAAAGCTTGAATTTTAAACAATATTTCAAATTTTGGGTTTTCTTTTAAATTTAGTATTATCTGTTATATCTTTACGTTAAACTACTACTACGGCAAAACATGTTTATTGATATGAAGAGAGAAAATTAATGAATTGTAAATAATCTTATTAATTAAGAATTAAATCGTCAAAAAATATATATATATGTATAGCATAAAATTATTTGTTGATATAAGATATTGAAAGAATATGTTACTATCAAAACCTATTTTATATGTTTCTAAGAAAACTTGTCACATACTTGCAAGATAAATCTTAATATAAACATAAAAGATCTTCATTATAAAAATATATAAAAACAATAAAAATTACAAAAAGAAATAAAAGATTCAATTAAATTATTCAATATATATCGTACATATACAACAACACTTGAAAAGCTAGGAAGTTGTCGAGCGTATATTTTCAGATGCTACATACAAATCTATTTTCATTGTTTAAATTATTAAATTTAAAGAATTTGAAAAATTAGAACGATGTCAAACTCAGTTAATGAAAACAAATTAACACTAGTATATGATTCAATTTGAAAGACAATTCTTTCTTTAGTTAGTTACTATACTCAACGATTTAGGGACTACAATATTAGATGAGAGACTAACCTTATTTTTCGTTTTAATCGCGTGATTAACATATACTAGTCCCTTATAGAATGACAATAGATATTAGTTACACACATGATTTTTGTCAACAACGTGACTTTATAGAGGTTTAAAGAAAAAATTGCAAAAATATTTAAGTGGTTTTGCCATATTACAAGTTTGTCCCATATTTTAATCGAGTGGTTTTTATCAAACATTTGAGAGTTGGTTGTAAGTATAGTCCATACCATTAGTTTTTAACGATCTAGGGACTAAATCTAACAAGTATTTGAGATAATATGATTTCTTGTGTTTTGCAAGGATATCGATATATCCTTTAAGATGCACACAATTAACAACACACTTCAGGGTGATATTAGATCGGCACTTGAGGTCTCTAATATAATCTGATGATACGAGATCAATTATGTTGTATTCATTAAAAAGCTTACTAAGAAAACTTAAGTGGAAATATCTTATTGAAGAAAACAAAGTGCAACATATTGGATTTGAGCCATGCATTTTTCGTAAGCACATGTACTATGTTACTTCTGACTAAAACTTATGATATATATTAATGCATCAATCACACTTAACTATGATATTTTTGGGTCTAAAATATTTTTCTTTGCCCTTGACTTAAGGATAGTAGTGATCCTTAACTATGTTTAGCGGCCGGACAACCATAAATGTGCTTAGCGTATGAACGTTGTTCATATTATAATGTGCAAACACCGTGTAGATATAAATTGATAAAAAATGCATGCCATATATACTCGAACTACACGTCAAGAAATGAATAAGTTGTTTAAATGACACATTGGCTCGTACCCTAAACTATTTATTGGGTTGATTAAACCACATACAACTAAATTATTTGAAACCATATAAAGATTAAACATTCATATCTCGAGGTATACTAATTTTAATCTTCAGGCATAAAAAAGAAGATAATTTTGCATTGATATATTATTTCAACTGCAAGTAAATATGAAAACTTAACTATTATTTTAAAGTTAAACTAAAAACGGCATAATAATAACATATATTAAATAAAAAACACAAAATGAAATTGAGGCCATTATACTATCTAATGGCCTCAAGTTTGTTTAGTATTCTTTCTTATACGTTTGTGATTTTCTATTAAACTTATCGCCATTCATTTTTTCCATGAACAAACAATATTTTAGATGTTGCTTGAAAGATGTAAGTTCCACTACAACTCACATCTTTTACGTGTGTAATGTAAGGATTAAATACTTAAATGTTAGGTTGAATTTGGAATGTGTCTTTGCTTAACGTGGAGATTGTGTCTTGGTTGGTTCTAAGTTGTTTCATAATTTGTTTGCTTGTTATCCTAGCTTGATGATACATTTAAGTAGGAGAAGAAGAATATGGAATTGAAAGTCATCAAAACTTGTGGTATTTCCTAGTCTAAAGACCCTTGAACTTTACAGTGTATGAAACCTTACGTGTTTCCTCTTGGGGACAAATGACTTCCTGTGGCCTTTATTGGTTATCGTCGTAATCAAAATCTTGGAACATAACCAATAACCAACCATGAGTAATGGTTAATATTACTTAAAATGTATTTTCCATGACATTAGCACATGCGCTAAGCATCATTACATGTGTAGTGGTTGATGTCTCTAATGCACTTCAATTAATTTGTTTTATTTTATAGTTTTTATCTTTTTTTTTTCTATAAATCATTTTTCAGTCTACCACCTCTTCACAGTCAAACCACCACCCCAAAAGAAACCCACCATGGCACCACACCCCAAAAAGGAACCCACCACGGCACCACCATTAGGCTCAGTCATTGTGTCAAAGAAGCCACCATATCCTCCTCCTCCTCCGCCACCACCACCACGGTGGTTCAAACAACGAGCAGTGGCGATGGCCCCCCTTTCAGTGGAGAAGAACTTACCAGTGTTCGTTTGAGTGTTACCGACGATTGGATTAAGGTGGTGTTCGACGGAGCCTTCGCCGGCGATCAAAAGCAAAGGATAATAGGGGTGACCCTCTATTTTTTCATAAGTAGTGTTAACTTTTGGTCTGTTAGTTTAAATTTTTTGCTCGGTAATTTAAATTTTTATATATATATCGAGTTTTCCCCCCTTAAAAAAGTTTAGTTTTGTCCCCGCCCTCTTATGGGAGTGTTCAAGTTCGGTCACTGCCGACGATTTGAAGTTTCTTTCCTAATTCTTAAACCTCTCTCTATTGATTCAAACAACATCAACTTTGGCGTTATTGATAATAACACCACAACCCCATAACCTGGAATGAGCCGGTTGGGGTGGTGGCGGGGCATTATCCGGCCAACAATTTCAACGAACGCCCATGCGATCTAAATATGAGTGTTTTCTTAAATAATTAAAGCCAATCGCGAAGGATTTAAAGTAAGTTTCACCAATCTAATAAAATATTAGAGGTTTCACATTCTTGCATATGACAATTTTTGTTTTTCAGGTGCAAGATAGCAAGACCTTGAGCTAATGCCATGCTATTCTAATTCTTTTATCCCATGGAAGTGGTTCTTCACCTTTTGCATATTCCAGTTTAAATAAATAGATTATTTCATATATATTCTTACAAATTTTAAAATATTATGTATAGAGGGATAAAATTTAATATACCATATATACCCTAGAAAACTTACTAAATATCATATTTATATCCTTACCACACTTTTCAAATATCATATATACCCAAACTAATATTAAAATATCATATATACTCCTAGCAGACTTTTTAAATATCGTATGTACCCGCAGAAAATTTCTATAATATCATATATGCCCTAACCAAATTAGAAAATTTTATATACCGCTAGAAATCTTGCTAATATCATATAAACCTATACCAACATCAAAATATCAAATATAATCTTTTATTTTATTATTTAAAAATTCAAACTATAATCAATCCTAAAAATAGTTTACTGCTTTTGTGTTATTATTTGTTATTATTATTGTTTGTACTATATTTATTAGTTGTTTTATTCATATAAAAATTATAAAAATTATTGGTTTTTGACTTTGAAAAAAATAGTACACAACAAACCTAGTTAAAAAGCACAATGAATATATTTTCTAAAAACACTTACTTGTATATTAAGCTCTCATGTATTATCTTGAAATTTTATTAAATTATCATAATTTAGTACAATTAAAACTTAATCGGAGAAATTAAAGAATCATGGGATGTAAAACCTCATATACCTACTTGAAAGTATAACTTATATAAAAACAATTAATTAATTAATTAAGATTTTAAAAGTAAGCTTTGGTTCCACGTCCATTAAGATTTTAAAAGTAAGCTTTGGTTCCACGTCCCTGACCTTTATAAATATGTAAGTTATTGAAAAATAATAATTTTTAAAAAAAATATATGAATAGACATATTCTAATTCCTTTTTAACAAAATAAACTAATATGTAAAATATGATATGTTAGTTATGAGAAGAGTGTATATGATATTTTGAATTCAGTTTGATATTTGTAAAATTTCATAAGGGTATATATGATATTTAGGAAGTTTTTAGAGGCATATATGATATTATCAATTTGATTTGGACATATATGATATTTAAAAATTCTATTAAGGGTATATATGATATTCTAAAAGTTTATAGGGGTGTATATGATATTTTAAATTTTGTTTGGATATATATGATATTTTAAAAGTTTGTAGGGGTATATATGAAATTCTCTCTTAATTAATAAATATACTTATCGAATTTTAAGTACAATTTTCTATTTTGTGTTTTTTGGTTAGATTCGAATACACGAACCTAACAGATATCAATTTTAAATGAAAGCATGTATATTTCAAGCAGGGAAACCAAGTGTAGTCAAAATCAGGAGGACTCATTGTTTAAAACAAAGTTTAATTGGTTAGAAGAATGGATGAGGTCTATGTTATCATGTATTTTTATACCTTGTCATATGTCACTTGAATGATGGTTGGATTGTGATTTGTTGAACTAGGGCTTCTTCGAACTGTCTCTTATATATGCTCGACTGTTAATATTGTTGTAGACACATCTCTTACAATGTTGCTTGTAATCATAGATTCTTGATGCTAAGCATCTTCATAAAAGAATCTAGTATAGTAAGAAGTCCACTGTAGCACTAGTAGCAGAGCATAAAAATTTTTACACCACATAAGAATCTAGTATAGTAATAAACTTGTTTCATCTTAACATGTTCTTGATGCTTGATATCTTGATAATAATAAAAACAATGGTATATGTAGGTGTAGATTTATTCAAAAGACTAATCTAACTCTTGTAGTATTTTCCCTCCAACCTAATTCAATAAGAATTTTTACACCACATAATAAAACTCAGGCACCAAGATAACAAAAGAAGAAGAAATGAATTCGATATGTATTATTGAATCTGATCTCCAAACAATACAATACAAACTCTTTTATACACAATTCTAACTAACTAATAACGAACTAAATAAAAACATACAAAACAGACCCTCTACTTATTTGGAATTACAAAGCAACCCTCCAACATTACTCCCCTCTAATTCCAAATATCTCCTTGCAAATCTATAACACCCAATATAAACCACATTTCTGCAAACTTGACTCTAGCCAAAGCCTTTGTCAAAACATCAGCTCTCTGCATATCTGTACTTACAAAATAAACTAGAATTTGATTCCTTTCAATGCATTCCCTTATGAAGTGATATCTAGTGTTGATATGTTTGCTCCTCCCATGAAAAGCTAGATTTTTCATCAAAGCAATTGTTGATTTACTATCCACAAACAACATAACTATCTCCTGCTTCACTCCTATAATTTCTTCTAACAAACCCTGTAACCAAATGGCCTGACAAGATGCAGAAGTTGTAGCCATAAACTCTACTTCACAAGTGGACAAGGCAACAGTTTTTTGCTTCTGTGAATTCCATGACACCAACGATCCATTGTAATAAAATACATTTCCTGATGTGCTCCTTCCATCATCATTATCTGTTAGGTGATTACTGTCATTGTAACACACAAGACCACCACTTCCATTCTTGTTATACTTTATGCCATAATGACTAGTTCCTTTAACATACCTGACCAGATGTTTCACAGCCTTTAAATGTGCCTCCCTGGGCTCTTGTATAAACCTGCTTACATAACCCACAACATAACTCAGATCAGGTCTAGTATGAGTTAGATATCTCAGAGAACCAACTAGCCTCCTATAGAAAGTTGAGTCAACCAATTTTCCTCCTTTTGTTTTATACAGCTTCAATCCAGGCTCCATCGGTGTTTTAATGTCATTACAACCTTCAAGCCCAGCTAACTTCACAACCTTTGAAGCATAAGCTGATTGCTTAATATAAATCCCATCCTTCTTTTGTGCTACCTTAATACCCAGATAATAACACAATAAACCCAAATCTGTCATTTCAAACTTGTTCTTCATTTGCTCCTTAAAACAATCAGCTTCTGTTTGACTACTTCCTGCCACAAGCAAATCATCCACATACACCCCAACTACTACCAAAGTTGTATCATTCCTTTTCACATAGACTGCTTGCTCATGTTGACACCTTTTAAATCCTAACTCCTTTAACACTCCATCTAGTCTGAGATTCCAAGCTCTAGGTGCCTGCCTCAACCCATACAATGCTTTTGACAACTTATATACTTTTGTTTCTGCCCCTTTCCTTTCATACCCTTCAGGTTGTTTAACATATACACTCTCCTTTAAATCTCCATGAAGAAAAGCTGATTTAACATCCATATGGTATACACTACACCCCATCTTGGCTGACAGGGCAAGTATCAACCTGATGGTCTCAATTCTAGCAACTGGTGCAAAAGCTTCTTCAAAGTCAATCCCAAGCTGCTGAATATATCCTTTAGCTACCAGCCTAGTTTTATGCTTGGTTACATTTCCTATAGCATCCTTTTCACTTTAAACACCCACTTCAGCCTAATTGGATTACAATTCAAAGGCTTATCAGTTAAAACCCAAGTATTGTTTCTTTCAGTAGCTTGAATCTCCTCATTCATAGCCTTCCTCTGCACTTCTTGTTTGGCAGCTTCTTTATAAGAGAATCGCTCCTCTTGTTGGGAAAGAAGCAACTCCACTTGTTCACTTTCCTCATGTCTTACCACCTGGAGTCACTCTTTCATCTAAGACATAATCATTTATCCTAGATGATAGAGTATGTGTTCTACTTGATCTTCTTAACTCTGCTTTATGAGAAACATCCCGAGCTTCATCACCCTCTTCAGAAGCTTGATGTTCCACTTCGGAAGTTTGATATTCTCCTTCAGAAGTTTCTCCCTAAAGATTTACAAAGCTATTTGCAATAATAAACTCATTGCAACTCTTATCTCCACCTCCAGTTTCCATTCCATTCAAGCATGCAGACCAATCCCATGGCTTTCCTTCTTTAAATAAAACATCTCTGCTCACTACCAGTCTTCTTTTGTGAATATCATACATCATGTGCCCCTTAGTTCCCTCTTCTACATCCAAGTAGACCATAGGACTACTCCTGTCATATAATTTCTTCAACCTAGGTTGTGTTACTTTCATATCTCCAACACAGCCACATATCCTTAAATGACCCAACCTTGGCTTTCTACCCTTGAGTGCTTCATATGGTGTCTTGTGTTTTCAAGGCTTTAGTATATACTCTATTGATTATATAAACTGAGTGTCTAACACTCTCTACCCAAAAGATCTAGGGCATGTTCTTTGCCTTGAGCATGTTTCTTGTCATATCCAAAATGGTTCTATTTCCCCTCTCCACTGACCTATTCTGCTGAGGGGAATAGGGTGCAGTCAAGAATCTGGTGATCCCTTCTTCACAGTACACTTTGAAATTTATGGAGGTAAACTCTCTTCCTCTATCAGATCTCAACATTTTCAATTTAAGCCCATATTCTTTCTCAACTTTTTACTTAAACTTCTTAAATACTCTCAAGGCAGCATCCTTCTTTTCAAGCATATAACACCACATGTATTTAGTACAGTCATCAATAAGCATCATAAAATGTCTATTACTTGCTTACATGGTAGGAGTTATTGGGCCATAAAGATCCACTGAGATTAATTCCAATGGTTCTTTTGCTCTATATGAAGACTAAGTAGGAAATAGGTGTCTCACCTGCTTCCCAGCCAAGCTGGATTCACACAGCTGATGTGGGTGGCTTATTCTTAGCACCCCTATCACCATCTCCTTGTGTGTGAGTAGCTTCAAATTGTTAAAACTTACATGTCCTAACCTGCCATGCCATAGTCAGGACGTGTCTTCAGTGTGAGACAACAAACAGGTAGGAGTTCCTGTCCTCAACATTACTTTGTACAACCTGTTTGGAGACCTAGGAACTTTTATCAACAATCTTCCACTTTGATCAAACAGCCAAAGGTGTTCATCCTTCATCCTTACTTCACACCCCCTCTGTTGCTTAACCCAGACTTAGTATATTATTCCTTAACTGAGGAATATAATATATATTGGTAAGTAGTCTTTGTTCTTGACCTTTCCCTTCCAACACCACTAACCCTAGTCCTACAATTTGAACACAGGTCTCATCCCCAAACTTCACTCTACATTTGATATTTCTATCTAGGATAGAGAATAGGGTTTCCCTTCTAGTCATGTGATTGGAAAGCACCATTGTCTAGGTACCACATTTCCTCTTCATCCGGGTCCCCTTCGTACTTAGAGGCATCACATTTAATTCATTCAAGAATACAACCCTATGTTGAGTGCATTCTTGAATGTTTGCCATGAACAAAGTTGGTTCCTCATCTTCTATTTGCATCAAATTTGCCTCAGCATCTTTACTATGTTAAGATTTACATTCGGATGCAAAATGCTCATATTCATCACATTTAAAACATTTTATTTTTGACTTATCTTTCTTCACCTTTTCAGTGCTCTTCTGAGACTTAATTTGATCCTTTCTTGTCTCTTTCACCTTCTGGAAGATTCTTGATCCAAGATCACTTTTCTCTTTTAGTTTCTTCTGTTTATCTAGCTTCTTTGATCTTGCCTTCCATTCAACATGTGTGAGTAACAACTGATCATCTTTACCCACTAACTTCTTGGCAGTCATATTGGTTCTTTCTTCAAAGGTCTTCAGCCTCCCAATTGCTTCTTGTAGGAGCAATGTATTTAGATCCACGAATTGCTCAATTGAGGCCACTATGTGAAGAAATCGATCAGGGACTGAATTGAGGGGTTTTCGCACAAGATCTATCTCTTGGAATGGTTCCCCTAAATCAGCGGCTCTAGATGAAATTGCACTTATCCTTCTTGCAAATTCATCTATGTTTTCTCCTTGTTTCATCTTCAAAGTCTCGAATTCACTTTTCAGTGTGGTCAACCTAGCCTTCTTGACTCGATCAACTCTAATAAATTTGGTTTTTAGCGACTTCCAGATTTCTTTCAGTATTATACTTCGCCACTTGAAGGACCATCTCCTCTAGCATTGCCTGAAACAAATACGCTATCGCAGTGTTATTCCTCTTCGCATCCACCCGGGCACCTTCCGCCGGCTCTACCACATCCCACAATCCATGGACATTAAAGTTCGCCTTCAATTTTACAGCCCAGATTGTGTAATTGATGTTGGTCAGAACAGGGCACTTCAACGGTATCGTGGTGTAGTTATCCCTTACAGCGATTTGATTATTACCTCCTGCTTCCGCCATCCTTCGTTGATACGTAACTTTAAATCGAGCATCCAGATTCAATCCGTTGAATCAAGAATCGAGTGATTAACCGTTCGCTCTGATATCAAATAAAACTCGGGCACCAAGATAACAAAAAAGAAGAAATGAATTCGAGTGTGTATTATTGAATCTGATCTCCAAACAATACAATACAAATTCTTTTATACACGGTTCTGTCTAACTAATAACGAACTAAACAAAAACATACAAAATAGACCCTCTACTTATTTGGAATTACAAAGCAACCCTCCAACACCTAATATTCACATCATATCTTATATTCATATCATATCTTCGTATATTTGCTATAAAAATATCATCTCTAATATCTGCTAATCTTGTTATGGTTGTTCAAGAATGCTCCTCCAATCAACTTTCACCAGTGGTGTTTATAATTCGAATCTGATTCGAATAATTCGAAATTTATATATGAATTAGTTAGTTATAATTTTATAAAAATAGCGATTTAATATTTTTATAATTATTAAATTTTATTCGATTAAGCATATTCGAAGGTGGCTCTTCACCTTTTGCAATTAGAATATAATAAAAAATAAAATAAAATATTTATTAAATTCTATGTAATTTTTGCGTGTTGTGTAGGTTTGAATCTAGAAACATATGGCTATCAATTTTAGATAAAAGCATGTATATCAAAAACAGGGAAAACCAAGTGTAGTCAAAGTCAATAGAGGCATGTTCAAATATAATAAGATATCACCATTACCAGCAAAATAGTGCATAAGAAACTTGTTCAACCTTCATAAAATATAATATAGTAACATGGTGTGAGCATTTGTTGATTTATTTAAACAATTCGTGTCCCAACAACGTTAGTTTTGTTTCCCTTAATCATTAATTGGGTTTCAGCATGTTTGATGTTCTCACTTCTTTTAGTATTTAATTCCATGAGTTTTTTCTTTCTTTTTTCTTTTGTT
This sequence comes from Flaveria floridana, assembly GCA_018326465.1. NCBI lineage: Eukaryota > Viridiplantae > Streptophyta > Magnoliopsida > Asterales > Asteraceae > Flaveria > Flaveria floridana. Next base: position 1,403 of record BJCO01000454.1, on the reverse strand, counting down.
CACTTTTTACTATAATGGATGGCTTAGAGTCATTACCTTAACCACGGCAACACGAAGTTACCAAAGTTGTCTATGCCACATATCACATAGTGGAAGATCATTTAAAGTATTAATAGAAATCCTAAAGAAAGTAGGATCCAACTAGATAGTTTTGAACTTGCGACACACTTAATTAAGATTGTAATCTAATGTTTAATTATAAAAATTGATCTGCTTACAAGTTGAGAGTCATATGATGTAGATTTGAACATAATCATGATAATTGTCCATGGCCTTGCAATCTAATGACATTGATAATTGCTACACATAAAAAAAACAAAATGACATGAGTTTAAATCTTTTAAATTTCTTTAAGAAAAAAAAAAATAAAAGACGAACTCACTCACTCACTATTCTACTTGTAAATCTAAAATCATTTGTCCACAACGACGAGACTTAAAATGCTCATCACTTTGTGAGGCCATTACAATATCTTGATACCATTAGGCTAGATGCCGAAAAAGACAACTTTATACCTATTTATTATTTTAAATAAGCAAAATTATTTTACGTATATGACATTTATGGATATAATTTTGTACGTATTTATTATCTTATATAAGTAGAATTATTTTATGTTATATGGGATTTATGGAGATATATTTTCAAGAGCTAAATTTAAAGAAGGGATCATTGCAAAATAGTTTAAATTACAAATAAATATTATTGATGTTAGACCATGTTTGAGTATATATAAAATATTTTGGTGCTTTTTTATTCTAAAAACTTATAATATAAAATACTTCCACGCTTTTTTATTCTAAAAACCTAAAAAAGAAAGGGGAAAAAGAAAGAAACAAACAACTAATTAACCTGAATGATCATCAGAAGTCCTAGATCAATTGATGTGGAATGATGCATCGCATGGCTTACAAAATAGAGTTTATAGGATATAGTCTTACTTGTTACAATATGCTTCAAGTATGTTAGAGGTTTTTATCACATTAATTTTAAACTAGATGGTCTATAACATGTCAATTGTTTACATTTTCCTATATATTTAAAATGTAGTTGGAATGAACAGTAGTTGGGGTGTTTTTGGTATTTCACCTCGCCTCGGGTTTCGTGCATTGCTCTTTTATGTAATCCTACACGACTCATTTCATGTTTCTTCGGCTTCCTTCTACTTGTATACCACCGGTGATGGTCGTCCAGTGGGTACGGCGGTGAGCGGTTGCCGGTCTCTCCAGGCTTACAACCTATGGTATAGAAAGGATATCGGAGATGAGGTGGGTTGGTTGTTGAGGGGGGAGTCATTGGTGGGTTGGCGTTGCGATGACGGTTGCCGCCTCATACCGCCCAGTTTACGACTGACAGATCTGGTATTTCACTATGCGTTGGGTTTCGTTTTGTTTCCTTTTATG
>BJCO01000453.1:0-19879 GCA_018326465.1 Flaveria floridana | reverse complement strand
GGCAGGAGGAGGCGGGAGGAGGCGGCAGCGGTGGAGAGTGCAGGAGGAGGCGGGAGGAGGCGGAAGGAGGCGGGAGGAGGCAGGAGGAGGCGGGAGGAGGCAGGAGGAGGCGGGAGGAGGCGGCGGCGGTGGAGAGTGCAGGAGGAGGTGGGAGGAGGCGACAGCCGACCGCAAAGTTGGATGCGACGGCGACGGCGAAGGAGGAGCCGACCTCACACAGGCAACGGCGGTGGATTTCAGATGCAGAATGTGGAGGATGAAGATGAAGTTGAGATATGATTTTCTCCTTTGGATTTCAGATGCAGAATGTGGAGGATGAAGATGAAGTTGAGATATGGTTTTCTCCCTTTTCTTTTTAACCTAGGGACAAAATGGTCAGAAAATTATATTGGGTATATATGCTATTATATTTTTTGCTTGGGTATATATGCATTTAAGGTATATTTGTAAGGGTATATATGCAATTGTTCCTTATATTATTTCTTTTCAGGGACCAGTGGATGGGCTGCACCTCGACTAAAAGATGCTGCACTGTCTCTAGACAAGTTACGGGAAGGTTATGTTGAGGTATTTTGAGATTGTTTTACTAACATCGAGGTGACAATTCTGCCCATATTTTTTTATCAATGGGTTTGTTCTGGACGCGTGTTTTGGGCCAACCACACATATTTCATCCTATACCAACAGGCACTTGTATTTTACCTGAAAACATTTCATGACTTGGCATTTTGTCATTCTACCCTAATATCATATTGTACCTGAGAACTCACTGCTCAAGAACTTTTTGGATCCCCCTAAAGAAAAGAAAAAAAACAAAATAAAAATGCCATAATAAATATACCTCTAATGGATTTTTGAAGATGCGCTTTAATTAGAATCAGATAAATAATCATTCAACATTTCAACCTGAGGATAGTTGTATAAGTTTAGATTCTTACAACGGCTTTTTGTGTATCTTTATGTAGATGATAACTTCAATGCGGGTACTATATCAAAAGTGCAAGCTAGTACATGGGGATCTTAGCGAGTATAACATACTTTACCATGAGGCAAGTCTCCTGTATCTATAATTTTTTTCTTATTTGCACTTATTTAAACAACAAACTCTGTGTGATTATTAATTTATTAATATTTCTTTCTGGCAGGGTCACATGTATATCATTGATGTTTCTCAATCAGTTGATCTTGATCATCCTCATGCACTTGATTTTCTGAGAGAGGATTGTGTTCACGTATCTGTAAGTTTTTTTATTGTAAAACCTTCTTTATTTACTTAGTTTTTCATAGAAGGGCTGATTTTGACCCATTGACTTGATAATGGGTCGATTTAGTTGTGTTTTTATATCTGGTTGGTCCGAGGGCCAATGCGTATCTTAATGCATGGCTGTTAAGATTTTTATTTTCAACCCAATCCTATCTTGCTTAGCTTGCATTGGTAAATTAAAATAAGAGTTAATTTCAATTTTGCTCCCTAAGATTTGGTAAAAATAACTATTTTCCTCCAAAAGATTAGAAAAATCATTTTACCTCCATAAGTTTCATAAGTTGTTTCAATTTTAATCCAAAAGCTTTATTATTTTGGATTAAGTTGAAACAACTAATGAAAATTTTGGACTGAAATTGAAACAATTTATAAAACTTTTGGAGGTAAATTGATGTTTATAATCTTTTAGAGGAAAATGGTTATTTTTATCAAACCTCATGGAGCAAAACCGAACTTAACTCTTAAAATAAATTGGCTAACTTTTTATTATTAAAAATCAAAAGTGTTAACCAACTTAGGGGCCCATAAGAGTAAACTGCATGAAATTTTTAACTTCAGTGAACCCCCTAGAATTTTAATTTCTATGAACATAATTTATTATGCAAATTCAACTAGGGGACGATAAGAGTAAACTTCATAAAATGTTCAACTTCAATAAACGCCCTAGAATTTTAATTTCTATTAACCTAATTTATTATGCAAATTCCGGAGTTGAATTATATAGATAATGTTTAAACTTCAAACCTTTTATTAATTTGGCATGCAATTAGTTTTTCACTTGAATTACAAGAAATGGAAAAGACAGACATGAGACATGAGACATTCGAGTAGGATGAGACATTCGAGTAGGATTTTCCAATTCAGATCTGAGCTTACGTTGTCGATCTTGGAAAGACCAAATGATCTTAGTTAAGTTCTCAAACTTGACAATCTTGTTTTAATGCATGATGCTTATTAAATTGCTTAATGCAAAAGGAAGAATAGTTTAACATAGTAATAATACAGATTTTCTGAAAATGGACCTAATTGTGCTCAATAAACCTGTTACCCAGACTTCTCAACCACCCATTCTGACATCTCTAGTAATTCAGGAAGTCACTAATCATATCACACTTTTGTGGGATGTAGGATTTCTTCAAGAAACGTGGAGTAGCTGTTATGACTATCCGTGAGTTGTTTGACTTTATTGTTGACCCGTCAATCAATGATGATGATTCTGTGGACAATTATTTGGAAGAGGTGCGTTATGGGTACCATCATCATCATAATTTATCACTGATTTATTTTCAAGGATCTAACTATATTCACATTATTAATCATATTTAACTTGAATTCAGGCTCAAAAGAAAGTATTGGCCCGGGGAGATGAGATCTCCGCAGAGGATGAAATTGCAGATGCTGTTTTCATCCAGGTGTGCATAAAACCTTCATAATTCTTTGTTAATTCATTGGTGTTAACCCGTTTATGTAAGCAGGTTAAATTTGCCACATCTACCATTTAATTAGTTCTATAATTTCTATTACATCCATTTCCTTATGTGGGTCCCACTTTTTAGTACTTTTTAAGTGAATTGTGTTCTGTTTTGATTTTGTAGTCTTTTATCCCGAAGACACTTGATAACGTGAAAAATGCTGAGGCAGATGTAATTCGACTAACAAGCGGGCAAGACACAGGAGATATGTATTACCAAACGATTACAGGGCTCAAACATGCTCGTTTAATCGAAGAACAACATAAAGAAACAAATCTACCTGAAGATTCCCATGCTGATCCAACACCACATTCTAATTCACAAGATCATGAATTACAAACTAAAACAGATGAAGATAATAACTCTGAAGATTCTGAAGATGATAACGATACTGACGATGATGATGAATCTTCTTCTGGTAATGAAAAACCGACACCTTTGGATAAGAAAGCAGCGAGAAAAGAGAATAAGAAGAAAGTAAAAGAAGAGAAAAGAGAAGCCCGAAAGACTAAAGTGCCCAAAGCGGTTAAGAAGAAAAAGAAGAAGTTAGCGAAAGCTAAGAAATATCGGTAGAAAGTATGCCCGGGTTCTACCAGACAGGATGCAGTTCGACTGTCTTATAGTAAGATTATTGTATACCGTAGATGATTTTGTATAATGTTAAGTTTTGGCCATCATGTCTATTTATACCTTTTGTGTGAACAATGAGGGTTTTTTTGTGCTTATTTTAGTCTCTTCCTGATGTCTTTTTAATCTAAGTGTGACATAATTGAGAGTAGCATGTTAGCGGTAAGTAATACACGTTCGTCGAATACAAGGAACAAGTTTATGAAATTCCAATACTAGGTTATTGTTATCATTCCAATCCCTTGTAACTTGGTGCATTTTATCTTTTTGAGAGAAAAACCAATGATTTTGATGAGTTTTATTTTTATAACCACATAATAGTTGTATGAGTTTCTTGCAATGGGACTACACGTAGTTCGTCTATAAACAAGGGGGATTGGAAAAGTGTGATGGAAGGAGGAGCTAAGGCTGTTGAGGGTTGTTGATAACAAAGCGGGAACCACCTGCCCACGATCCTTAATTGTCGTTGAGCATCTTTAGCCGTGAAGACAAGAATAAGGGGGCGGGGTAAGGTTTTTTTCTCTCTCTTTTTATCTTTCTACCTACGGAACTTTTAACTTGGTATTAAAATTAAAGTGTCGAGCTTACAGAAAAATAAACTAAAATTTCTAAAAGTTGGTCTCGTATGTGTGACTAATCCAACAACTTTTTTAGTGGAATAATTTGCCCTACCACCATTACAACGAAGAAGAAGGTGAAGAACAACGATTTCGAGTTTTGTAAACTATGCATGCTCAATCACAATCAAGGTCTTCAGCACAACGATTTCGAGTTTTGTAAAGTAAACTCTCCGACGTCCTCAACAACCCTACCTTACATAATCTGTTTGAAATTGTTCTGGTGATTCTAGATGGAGTTGACTATTCAATCAACCAATTGAACACAAGTGTTGAGATAATCAGATTTGGAGTTGTCAATCTGAATATGATTTTGATTTTTTGTGCCTTAAGATTGACATTGACAACATTCAAACACATTTATGTTGTCTTGTCAGTGAGAAAGCAATCAGTCATCTAGCATGTGCAGATCATTTTAATAAAGTTAAAACAGTTTTATGCGGAAATATGGTGGTGAAAATAGAATCGACAAAGTTGATTGTTTTCGGGTTTCTGAGGCAGATCTTGCTAAGGTAGTTGTTTTATTTATTTATTGACACATGCCTCTCTTTGCTTAAATGATACAATGTCTTCATATCAAATGCCATGAAATTAGTTTCTAGTTTGTTATAGATTTAAAAGTACACTTTAAAGATACTTATGACTTGCATCTTATATGTTATCTTGTGGACCTATTATTGGACCTGCAGATGATATCCACAATGCAATGAAATTTGGTTATGCAGATAAATTTGACAGAAGTCGTAACGACTCTTATAATTCATGTTTCAAAAATTGTGTTTTACCTTTACAAAGTTGTACAAATGAAAATTATCATCATGTATCCCATTCAGATCTTTCTACACATGCAGCAACCAGCTGAAGAGTGTTTAAATAACTCAACAGGTTATCATCTGTTGATTCTAAACAATTTAATAATTTTCTTTTACTTTTATGATTCTTATTAGATATGCAGGCAGGAATTTTTTTAACCGAAGGTTGTCATCACAGCGGTCTGTATGTTTCCATCAGCATAATTGCTGTTCTTCTAGTTACATCGGTCTTATTTTATACACTAATCTAATATGGTTTGATGCTCTTTATCATGTGGCACTTTTTGGTATCATATTTCAATCAACTTGGTCTATTTATCGTTGTTCTTTTTTCTTGTTGCTGTTTTTCGCATACGTTAATGTCATAGAGGAAGACATGCCAGGTGTATCCAGACAAAATAGAATGTAGTTGGAAGGTAGTTCAGCAGGCACCCTTAGACTGAAGTTTTATCTATATTTGAATAAGTAGAGTTAGCAACTTGGATCAATTTGGTTGTGAATGGGTCAGTTTCAGTTATTTTCTCTAATGGTTCAAATGGGTAATATGAACTACTTTAAAGCTAAAAAGGAAACATTTCTGTTTGTACGAGTGACCCGTTTCAGATAAACTACAACCCAAATCGACTAACTAAATTGGGTCAAAATTTTCACCACTGCTTTTCAGATCAGGTCTTCTAACTATTATTGTTTTTGCTCTTTGGTGTTTGATTTGCAGCGCTGAGAAGCCAATGTATAACGGTATCACGATGGCTTGGTATCTTTACCATACGTCCACTGATGCATATGGCATTTAGAGGCAAAATCTACAAGCATGCAAAGAATCAGATTTCTTTGCAGTTGCTAGAATGAAACTAACTGCAACCAACAATACACATACTGCATGTCACACACACTGCTTTAAGAAGCACTTATTTTGATATTGTAGTGTGTTAATATTCCTAATTTCCTATTGTGTTCTTTGTGACCTTGATGAAGTTCAATTTTGTGCTCTGATATCACCTTCAGTTAGGATCATGGGTAAAACATGCTCTTGATGGGAACAATAACATCTAATAAATAAGGCCCTGGTGTATCCAACATTTTCTGAATCGTGGTTCTAAGATCTCCCTTTTTGGTCACTCGTGCAGCCGGGATGTCACATGCTTCAGCAAACTTCAACATATCTGGGAATATCTCTGATTCTTTCGTCGGGTTTCCTAAGTATGAGTCCGCGCGGTTTGCCTTGTAACAACGGTCTTCCTCCTGAACCACCATACCCAAGTGTTGGTTATTAAGCACCATTATCTTGACAGCAAGATTCTCAGCCCGAATCGTGGCCAGTTCTTGAACATTCATCATAAAACTTCCATCGCCGTCAATGTCAACAACCACTTCATCCGAACATGCAACTGCTGCTCCCATAGCTGCAGGCAGTCCGAACCCCATAACGCCTAGCCCACTGGAAGTTAACCACTGTCTAGGCCTATTGTACTTGTAAAACTGAGCCGCCCACATCTGATGTTGCCCGACCCCAGTGCTAACAATCGCATTCCCACCCGTTAGCTCATACAGCACTTGGATTGAATACTGAGGTGGAATCGCGTCCCCAAATGTTTCAAACCTCAACGGGTTACGCGCTTTCTGATCCATCAGCTCCTGCTGCCATGATGAGAAATCAAGGCTCATACTCTCACCTCTTTCCAATATAATCTTGTTTATACCTTGTAAAACCATCTTGATATCGCCACAAATCGACATATGAGGCTGCTTGTTCTTTCCTATCTCTGCAGGATCAATATCTATATGAACTATTTTCGCTCGGCTAGCAAAAGTCTCAATCTTTCCCGTCACACGGTCATCGAACCGGACCCCAAACGCCAACAGCAAGTCACTTTCATCAACAGCATAATTAGCATACACAGTACCATGGATCCCAAGCATTAGAAGTGACAAATCATGAGACCCAGGGTATGTCCCAAGGCCCATCAAAGTATTAGCAACTGGTATCCCCGTAAGCTCCACGAAACGACCCAACTCGTCACTCGAGTCCACACAACCACCACCCACATACAAAACCGGCTTCTTTGACTCCTGTATGAAGCACAAAACTTGCTGCAGCCGCGACTCGTCTGGTGGTTTAGGCAACCTGGACAAGTAACCAGCTAACCTCATAGGCTCATGTTCATCCCATTTGGGAACCACCATCTGATGTTGTATGTCTTGTGGGATGTCAATCAAGACAGGCCCAGGTCGACCCGATGACGCTATATAGAACGCCTCGCGAACAACACGAGGGATGTCCTGTATGTTCAAGACCAGGTAGCTATGCTTTGTAATGGGACGCGCTATCTCGACGATAGGCGTATCTTGGAAGGCGTCTGTGCCCATCATTTTACGCGGTACTTGACCCGTAATGGCCACAATTGGGACACTGTCAGCAAGAGCATCAGCAAGCCCATTCAGCATGTTTATAGCTCCAGGACCTGAGGTGGCCATGCACACACCGGTTAAACCCGAGGCCCGGGCGTACCCCTCGGCCGCAAGCACACCGCCTTGCTCGTGCCGTGGTAGGATGCTGCGTATCACAGCTGAGTGTGTTAACGCTTGGTGGATGTCTATGGTGGCACCACCAGGATATGCAAACACAGTAGTCACACCTTCACGTTCAAGTGCTTCCACTAGGATGTCTGATCCTTTTCTTCGTTGCTCGGGTCCGAACCGCGAGACCAAGGGTACCCCCGGTGACCGACCTGGCGGTGATGCGGTGGTGGTGGTGGTTGTGGTGGTTGTCTTAGAGTTTGTGAGGACACTGGTGATCATGGTGAGTTTAGGAAGGGTCTTTTTGGGTATGGTGAGATGGAGATGTGTGGTGGTTGAAGGTGATGGTGCGGTGGCGGAGAACGGTGGCGGTTTGCCGGAGATGGTGGTGGTTGATGGACGCGGTAGACCGCCATTGCTGGTGAAGAAAGGATGGTTTAAAAATGAAACCTTAGCTTAATTTCTTGGTATTTATAGGTGAGAAATTAAGATTGGTGGGTCACTTTTTGAATTGTAATCAGTGTTTTTAGAACCGGATTGCGGTTGAACTGACCGCTCAGATGCTAGGGTGAACGAGCCGAGCTGCTCATTAACATGATATCGGTTCATGCAAAGCTTGCATCGAGTCGTCCTTAATCAAGCCGTGTCGAGGCATAAATTGGAGCTTGTATAATAGACGAGTTTGAGTCGAGCTTGACTTGTTTGCAAGCCTACATAAGGTCATTATTTATATAAATGTAATAAGTTTCATTTATTTTGTAACGAGTATATAATCACCTAATAAATGTTATTTTGTACACATTACAATAACTAATAACTAAATATTATATGTTTTGTTATATACAAAATTATAAATAGACATAAAAATTGTTACATAAATACACAAATAAACTAATTAATAATTAATGAGTCCAAGTTCGAGTTTAAATTACTATTAACGAGTCAAGCTTGAGCTTTGAATATAAAGTTCGAATTTCTTATATATAACAACTTCGTCCTTCTTTAAAAAAATTTTTCGCCCCATTTCCTTATAAAAATGTCCAAGCTTCGCCACTACGTATCAGCATCACAAAAGGTTTTTGATCTACCTGGTTTGGTCCGATCAAACTTTTAAAAATAAAACCAAATCATTTTCTTTTGTTTCTTTGTTCAAGGTGAATGCCTCTGCTTATGTTTCTTGATCAGAAAGCGGTTTTATTCTTTGGCTCTTTGCTTCCGTTTATATGTGAATATATGATAATTGATTAGTTTTAGTTAATCCGTGTATTACACGGGTTATATAAATAAAATATTAAATATAATATAATTTATTAATTATAAAATGATATTTTAAGATTAAATATGACTAAAATTACATATGAGTTATAATTATAGGTAATAAAACAATGATATCAACTTTTAAAGTTTTATTTTTAAACTTTTTTTGTTTCTTTAAATAAATAAATAAATAAATAAACTTTCTGTTTAAAACAAATCATTTTTATTAAATGTCATTCAAAAATTTCCTTCTTATAATTCTCAGTGTTAATTATTTTTGGTTGATAACAATTTTACTTTTAAAAAAACCAATTTTTAAAAAATGCATATTTTCAAAAAAAGTTTGATGTTTTAGGAAAAAAATTATTTTGTAAAATCTTGTTTATTTAGAAATAAAATTAATAAAAAACCTCTTTCTTAATTATTAAAAACTATTTTTAATTTAAAAAAGAGTTAAATAATATTATTAGTAATTAATGTAATTATTTAATAACAGAAGAAAGCGCGAAAATTCTGATGGGAAGGAATGTGGTGTTGCCACGTGTCTATTCTAGTTACTATTTTAATAGAGTATGAAGATTTGTGATTAATTTTGTGAATTATGAATTTGGCATTTAGTCAATTTTTGTGAATTTGGATGCTTTGTGAATTAAGCATTTAGACAATTTTATGAATTGAGAATTAGGCTTTTGCGAACTGTGATTTGTGATTAATTTTGTGATTAGTGAATTAGGTATTTAGGCTATTTGGTCTTTGAAGGAAATGTTTGGATTAGGTGTTTGAACACATTTACTAAAATGTCCAATCGATTTCGTAAATGCTTCTCTTGTACATTAGTAAAGAAAACGAGAAACCTTAAATGGATCATCAAAAGATCGCTACAAAAGTTTATAGCAATCACTATTACAAATACTACAAATACTGATGAAAAGCTTGATGAGCATATAAATTTAGAAAACATACAAATTTAATAAACCTACAATTAGTTAACTTACAAATCAAGTCTAGATGAACCTATAGTTAGTGATGAACCTACAAATATAGATAAACATACAATTATTAATGAACCTACATATTTAGATGATTCTAAAATTAGTGATGAACCTACTAGCAAACGACGACAGTAATAATTAAAATAATATTATAAGTAAACTAAAAGAAGATGAAATGAAAGAATTGAAGTAATGTACATACTACCAGTATGAGAACATAAATGGATTTAGATATAAGATTTGTGAAAATAAAACAATTGATTAACAATGTCATGATTGAATAAAAAATAAGGAACATCATAGATATGTGCTAACAAGAATTATTACTGTTATAAAGAATTTAAGTAGAAACGGTGTAGAATTTTGTGAAAATATAAAAAACTATATCAAGAAAACAATGACAACTTTTTACATGGGATTGAGATGATTATTGAATTTGATCCAATAAAGAAATTTATAATAACTATATTGGACACAATATGCAAAATGAAAAAGCTTACTTATTAATCATGTAGCGTGTGAGTGTTTAACGTCAATTCTCAATGCTTATAATACTTTTGTAGGTTTAGAAAGTTCAGAGGTGTAGCGTGTCATTTGTTATATTGTGTGGGTTGTTTCTATTAACACTTTGTTAACGGTCGTTAGAGTTGGTTAGCTCAGTGGTTAAATAAGTGATTGCAGTTCATTTGTGGGGTGGTGATTCTATTCTTCTCTTTGAAGTTGTATTTCTCAACTATTGATTGGAGTTTTGAGAACATCCTTGGTTTTGGATTCGTTTTTGTTCTCTTCTCTGGTGTAGTTTTCACAACAATTGGTATCAAAGTCGGTTAATTGGCTCGAATAATGAAAAGAGGGAGAAGAGTTGGCGAAATTGTTGATCAAGGATGGGGACGGCGAAGTTTGAATTGGAGAAATTTGATGGCGAGAATGACTTTGGTCTATGGCGTGTAAAGATGCGAGCGCTGCTCGTCCACCAAGGGTTAATCGATGCATTACCCGGAGGAGATGTAAAGATCCATGAAGGTTCGGCGGACAAGGAGAAAGAAGATTTAACTCTAAAATGGAAGGATGCCAAGCAAAAGGCACATAGTGCGATTATTCTAAGCTTGGGAGACAAGGTGTTACGCGAAGTTTCAAAAGAGACGACCGCAACGGCACTATGGACCAAATTGGAGTCGCTGTACATGACTAAAAGCTTAGCAGATCGATTTTATCTGAAGAGAGGTTATACACCTTTCACATGTTATCAGGTAAAACGATGGAAGACCACACTGATGAATTCAATAAACTGATATTAGACTTAGAGAACATTGATGTAACTCTTGATGATGAGGACCATGCAGTGATCTTCTTGACATCATTACCACCCACCTTTGAGCACTTCGTTGATACCCCTATGTACAGAAGGGATACCTTTTCCATGGAAGAAGTGCTAGCTGGCCTTAATTTTAAAGAATTAAAGAAAAGATGGGATGTTAGAGAAGATACTGGTGGTGATGGGTTATTTGTAAGGGGAAGGCCCGATCAAAGAAACTCATCAAGACAAAGAGGTTCTCATAGATCAAAGTCTAAGGTTAGAAGGAGATGCTACATTTGCAACTCTGAGAAGCATTTAAAGAGGGAGTGTCCTGAAAAGAGAAAAAAGAAAGGAGACTACTCTTCTTTCTTGAAGAATGTAGGTAGCTCAAGCAATGTTCTCTCTGATTGCCCATCAGATGGATATGAGAGTTTTGATGCCTTAGCAGTATCTAAGGGATTGGGAAATCAAGCCTGGGTACTGGATTCCGTATACTCCTATCATATGTCACCTCATAAGGAGTTCTTTCATGATCTTGTGATAAAAAATATGTGTGTGGTTCAACTAGGGGATGACAGACCCTGCAAGATCAAAAAGGAAGGATCTGTGAAATTGAAACTTAAGAATGGAGCTGTAATGAATCTCAAGAATGTGAGATACATACCAGACTTGAGTAGGTTTGATCTCTTTGGGTATATTTGAACAGGAAGGCTGTAATATCAACCTAAAGAATGGGAAGGCCAAAGTAATTAGAGGGTCCATGGTGATAATGATTAGCATAAGGGGAAACAACAAAATCTATTCATTGGATAGTCATGTGCATCAGGGAGTTGTAAATATGGTGGAGAGTAAGGCCATGAGTATCAGTGACTTATGGCATCTAAGGATGAGTCATTTAAGTAGCCATGGGCTGGCTGAGCTGAGGAAAAGGGAGGGTATTAAAGGCTTGACTGGTGAAGAATTAAGTTTTTATGAACACTGTGTAATAGGAAAGGCTCACAGGGTAAGATTCTCAAGAGGAGAACATAAGACCAAGGGCATTCTTGATTATATGCATTTAGACCTATACGGGCCTGCCAGAACTGAGTCCATTAGAGTAGCTAGGTACTTCTTATCCCTAATAGATTATTATTCAAGAAGAGTCTAGATTTATACTTAGACACAAGAATGATGCATTTGAAAAATTCAAATAATGGAAGAATTTGGTTGAAAATCAGGTTGACAAAAGGCTGAGAAGGTTAAGAATTGATAATGGATTAGAATTCTATAATGGTTAATTCAATGCATTCTATAAAGTAAATGGTATAGCTAGGCACTTCACTGTGCCTGGCACACCCTAGCAAAATGGGTTGGTTGAACGGATGAATATGACTCTATTGGAAAGAGTAAGGTGCCTTTTGTTTAGCTCTGGATTACCAATGAAGTTTTGGACTGAGGCAGTTGCAACTATAGCTTATCTCATTAATAGATCCCCTTCTTTAGCTTTAGAAATGAAAGTTCCTATAAAGGTCTGGTTAGGAGATAAGGTAGACTATTCTCACATAAAGGTGTTTGGGTCATTGGTATATGCTAATGTCAAGCTAGGTAAGCTTGAGCCTAGAGCAGTGAAGTGTGTTTTATTAGGGTATGTTGAGGGAGTCAAGGGATATAGGTTGTGGATATTGGATGAATGTACACCAAAAATGATAGTGAGTAGAGATGTCACTTTCAGGGAAGATGTCATGTATAAAGATACTCTAGTCAGTAACCAAGGTTGTGAAACATGTTTATCTGAGAATCAAACAAATCAGTTTGAGGTGGAGCCCACTGGATCTGATAGAGGTACAAAACCTGCAGCAACTGAAGATGCAAATTTAGGTGACAATTCTGATGGCCAAGCCGAAGGAATTGCAGGGCAGAAGTCTTTGCCAGAGCCCTATAGCGTAGCTAGGGACAGACCAAGAAGGAATATTGTTCTACCTATGAGATTTAGGACTTAAGAGACTAGTGATATATCTGCATTTGTTTTCTTGTCAACTGAGGAAGAGGCCGGTAGTGAGCCTATTGTAAAAGTGCCAATGAGGTGAATAACACTAAAACGTTATTGATGAAAGAGTTCAGCATGAAAGATTTAGGCCCTGCTAAAAAGATACTTGGGATGGAGATAGACAGAATCCGAAGTCAGAAATCATTAAGCTGCATTAAAAAGGGTATATTGAGAAGGTGTTAACTAGTTTTTTCAATGGCTAGTTGTAAACCTATGAAAGTTCTATTTGGGCAGCACTTTAGTTTGTCAACTCTTGATTGTCCTAAGGATGAGTTGGAGTCTGAATATATGATAAAGGTGCCTTATACAAATGTTATTGGTTCATTGATGTATCTAATGGTGTGCATGCGACTAGATATAGGGTATGGTGTGAGTGTTGTGAGCCGGTTTCTTTCTAATCCTGGCAAGCAACACTGGGAACACTGGGAAGGTGTAAAGTGGTTGCTTAGATATTTAGCTAGATCAAGGGATGTTGGTTTAATATTTTCTAATGATCCTGTGGGTAGAGAGCTAATTCTGGGATTTGTAGATGCTGATTATGCTAAAGATCTTGATAATGAGAGATCTATTAGTGGGTATGCCTTTAAGGTGATGGGTAGCCTTGTCAGTTGGAAGGCTACACTACAAAAAGTGGTAGCTTTTTCTTCTACAGAAGCTGAGTTTGTGTCCTTAACTGAAGGTGTTAGAGAAGCTCTCCGGTTGAAAGGGTTTGTACAGGAGCTGGGAGTCATGTTTGATGACACTGTTGTGCTATGTGATAATCAAAGTGCAATGCAGTTGTCTAAACATGGTAAATATCATGAGAGAACTAAGCATATCAGGGTGAATATGTATTTTGTTAGAGACATTGTGGGAAGTGGAGAAGTCAAGGTGGAAGGTGTAGCTTCCGAAGATAATGCAACTGATGTATTCACCAAGGCTTTGCCTTGATCTAGGTTTGAGAGATGCCTGGAGTTCTTGGGTGTTGGTTAGTGACTTGGGTTAAAGGTGGAGATTGTAGTGTGGGAGTGTTTAACGCCAAGTCTCAATGCTTATAATACTTTTGTAGTTTTAGAAAGTTTGGGGTGTAGTGTGTCATTTGTTATATTATGTGGGTTGTTTATGTTAATACTTTGTTATAATTTGTTAGAGTTGGTTAGCTCAGTGGTTAAATAGGTGATTGCAGTTCATTTGTGAGGTGGTGATTCCATTGTTCTCTTTGAAGTTGTATTTCTCAACTATTGATTGAAGTTTTGAGAAAATTCTTGGTTTTGGATTCATTTTTGTTCTCTTCTCTGGTGTTGTTTTCGCAACAAGCCAAAAAAGGTGAAACTATGATTTTGGTCAAGCCAAAAAAAGTGAAACTATGATTTTGGTAAATCCATTCGATCACTCACACAATCAACCGAACCCATGATTTTTGGGAGATAAACTTGTAATAAATCCGCGAATTTTTTGATGTTACTAGTTAATGAACATCTTCGGGCGATGATAGGAAATCAAGAGATATAAAATCTTGATTTACACCAAACCCATCGTTAAAGCGGAATTGAATAAAACTGTCATTTAAAAAGGTTATGTTATCGTTGTTCTAAAAAAAGAGTAATAATAACTTTAAAACTAATATTAAGATCTTAACTAAGAATTCTTACATGTAACATTCTAAAGTTAGACTCAAATGTATAATTAACTTTTGACTAACTACAGTGATTATTTTTGTAATTAACTTTTTTAGTAGCCTCAATAGGCTGAATGACCTTCTCAACCAATGCAGTCAACCCAAAGCTTCAACCCATTAGAGGACTCAAAGGAGTCTGCTCACGATGGCTTGACTGTGCCCGACTGCCCGTTGACTTGTTTACGTTAGGCCGTTTCATGGAGTATTGGCCTTTGTGGTTATGTGCAGATATTGAAGGCACGGAGGACTTATATAAATAGGACACATGACACTAGTAAAAAGATATTATGTGTTAAATTTGTATCCGGTGGTCGAGCAATATCATATATTTTTGGACGATGACACCTATAAACAATCGTTTGAACATCATATAGGGAAAAAAACCTTGAATCTGTCCCTTGTTGACAGGATGATAAAAGAAGTTGAGCATGCAAACGTCAAAACACATAGTGTTACCGGTAAGAAATTCTTTTCGGATATGCCACTAGTTGACAGCATGGTGATTCTACAGTATTATCTTGCTGATTTGAGCCATTCGGTAAATAAAAATTAATAGAGTTGTTACTTCGGTACATCACAGGGGAAAAAATGCATTAATCAATGGCATGAAAGAGCTGAATCATGAATAGAAAGACTTTCAAAGCTAAAGCTAACACATTAATTTAGTAGGAGTTTATGCTGCAAAGATGATTCATGCTCAGTCTTCCACTAAAGTTAATCATGAAAAAACAAAATATAAAAAATAAAATATAACAACCTTGAGGCGCCTCCTCAGACCTTACGTAAAACAGAAGCTAAATCAAACTATAAATATGCCCTTACTAACCCTCTTAAAAACCCTCTCCGGTGCAAGCTACATATAATTTTATAAAAAAAATGTTCAATTTCAAACTTCAAAAATCCTCCACACATTACAAGGGTGTGCACCCATGCCTATTGTTAAACAAATTCTTAACAGACATAACAAAGTACTCACCCGACTATACAGAAGATGAGAATCAACCAGAAACAACATTTATTATTACATTAAAAAATTTAAAATTAAAATCTAGTCTCCCACATGCGCGCTATCCGAAGGCGATCGTACCACTTTAGGTCTGATACATCCATCCTTACCCTTCATTTTTACAAGAGGCTATTTCGATAGAATAATTTAAAATTATAAAAACATGAAAAATGAAGCCATTGAACATGATTGTTTGTATGTACCTTTAAAGTGATCCTAATCCATGGCACTAAAACTAGGGGCATCCCACCCTAATTGGTTCACAATCTTCTTTATTCTTTCTTCTTGACCCTTTGAATCCCCTAAGGCTGTAGTAAAAGGGTACACATATGTGACCTTTGCGGCCATGCACCGATAAGATACCACGTCTCCTTTCACCGAGAACTCTAAAACATCACGCCCAAAACCTCCATCAACCGTTGCTTGCAAATATTGACCTGGCCAGTAAAGATTTTGTAAATAAATCAACAATTGATGACCCAAAATACGCGATAGAAAATATTTTAAGTACACTTCCACGGCTCCACTATGAACCAAATCACTAGCAACAACCAACATCATGAACATACTCAAATAACAATATCACATGATTAAGATATGTTTAAGTACACTTCAACAGTTCCACAAGTAACTTAGATCACTAGCACCCACTAAAATCATTAACAGACTCAAATAACTGACAGAAAATATTTGACCTGGTCAGGAACCAAGATCGCTTGCAAATATCAACCTCGCCAGTAAAGATTTTGTAAGAAAATCAACAATCGATGAAGCAAATAACGTGATTGAAAATATTTGAAGATGTTTTTAAGTACACTTCTATTGTTCCATACTTCCACTAGTAACTTAGATAACTAGCAACGACCAACATCATCAACAAACTCAAGAGCCGATGAGTGCACTTTTGAAGAAAATTATCGACAATTCAAATCGGTTGGCTCTTTCTAGATAGCGGGAATACTGGATTTGTGATGGAAACTATATCTGTTATGGAAATTATCCAATATATCTGTTATGGCTTCATATCATGATGAATTACTCTATTTCAGAATTATAAAAAGAAGAGGGAACATCTAGTATGAGTAGTGTGGACTATATGAACTCCCTTTAAGCATAGTTGTCAAAGGCGCAAGGGGCGCAAGGGGCGCAAGACGCTTAAAAAGCGAGGGCGTTTTCAAGCTATGCACATAGTATAAAAATACTATTTTTAGGGGGTTTAGACATGTTTTGTGCTAATTTACGTTGTTTTAGGTTAATTCTATGCTTGTTTAGGGCTAGTGTAATTGTTTCAGACATGTTCAGATGGTTTTTGGCTGGAATTTGACCAAAACTTGCCCTGAATATGCGCCTGAGCGCCTGAAAATAAGCCTTCAAAACGAAACGACAAGGCTGTGGTGGGTTGCGCACGTCTTGTGGGCTTTTGACAACAAAATCACATAACTTAAGCTAATGCTTTGCATTACATAAGTGCAGCAAAATTACCATCTGGAGTGTCTTCTACAACCTCAATCTTGGCATTCTTCTGCGTTTCTAAAATCGCTTCCTGTAATTGCTGCAACAAACATTCACAAAATCAAACTTCCACAGCATCAAACACATTATAATCCACTAATCTGAAACCAAAAACTCCAGAGAAAACAAGTGACAAAACATCAAACACCTGGAGTGCATTATCTAAAGACTTCTCAGGAATCCTCCAAGGGAACGCAAAAGACGACGATTTCGGATTACTAGAAACACACCCAGGATTGTTCGACGGGCAAGGTCTAATCTTGCTGCAAAAACACAAAGATTTCAAGAACAATTGAACAAATTGAACGAAAATAGCACAAATTCAAGAAAGAAATGTGAAGTGAATGATACCCATTATCTAATCCGGTGATTAAGTTCTTCGATTGGGAGAAAGGGGTGGTGGGTGGAGGTGAATTGGGGGGTGGAAGGGGGTTGTTGAGTGAAGGGATTGCAATGGAGGATGGTGGTGCAGTGATGGTTACGAAGGCAATGGCTAAAGAGAGGAGATGATTTGAGAGAAAAGATGAGGTTTTTGGATTAGGGTTTCGTGGGATTGAAGCAGATGATGATGTTGAAGATTGAATTGGGGATTGTTTGATGATGTTTGTGGTGGTGTTCTTGAGTGGAAACAGAGGAAGAAGATGGGCAGTTAAACTGAAACTCATGGTTACCACTTATTTGAACTCATTTGGGGATGGTAGGTTATATGGGGCTAAAGAAGTAAGTTAGATACGAAATAATAATCTAAGAACAAGTAATTAATGTTTACAAATTACACATTTATGAAAATTTCTTTTTATATAACAATTGATCTTACCGTTGAAAGATTAACATTGCTATCTAGTATCATTACTTTTAAACCGTCTCGCCTTGTATCTTTTAATAATACAACATACAATTAACCGTGTGTAAAAACAGTTTGTTTAAAAAACAAAACAACTTTTGATAACAATTGTCATTAACTCTTGTTTAAGGTTATCGCAAAACACATGACAAGGAGAAATTGCATTCTTTGAACTTAAACATGAGTCTTTTGATAGGAGGTATAAAAAATATTTAAGGAATAAAATATGATCTTCAATGTTCCTGTCAGATATAAAAGTTTGTGTTATAGAGCTTGGTTGAGTAAAAAGTGTTGTCACATGACTTGGTTGAGTTAAAAGTGTTGTCACATGGCGGCACCAACCCGCGAAGCAGCACCAGTACCTTGAAGCGCCCCAAAGGGCAAGCCTTGCGTCCCGAATTTAAACGGGTGTAATGGTGGTGGCGGCGCGGCTAGGCCGACCTAACAACCAATGGCACCGGTCGGCGCTGTGGTAACAAATAGTCTAATCTTTACTTTCAAAACACGATTTCCCAATGAGACCACTTGTTGTCATGTTCCATTACATAACATTAAATTAAATAGTTAATAATTAAGTTTTAAGAATTATAAATTAATTTTTAAAGATAAAATATGATTAAAATTAAGTATAACTAATAATTATAAGTAATACAATAATTACATAACATTACAACACGTGGTGTTATATAAAATAGTTAGAACTAAAATCAAATAAAAATCCTAGGGGTCTGAAAGCAACATATTTGTCATGCCTCAAAGCCTATTAATGTGACAAATACAAAAGTGACTCATCTGGTATGCGAAGAGAAGAATCAATCATCACGTATGCATCCAGAATCGAAAGAAGATCCCACCGAGAACAAGAAACAAGATAGAAACAAGGCAGAAAGAAAAGGTTTAAATGAAAAAAATAATAAAGAGAAATCATTATTTTGAAAACACTTAAAAGAAATATCAATTTATGAAGACAAGAATCAAACAAGACATAGCAAAGGAAAAGGACTAGTCATATACCGACTAATGTATCTTCCTTGCAAGATTGTTTAGTGTTCATGGATCTCATCCACATTGCCAACAAAGTTAAAGAACACAAAATCAGATTTTCATTAGAATTTGAGAAAGTTGTCGAATGGTTCATGAAAGATTTCTTAAATGTAAGAAGTGTAGAAACATCGTTCACAAAATAAAATAAACACTTTATTGATAAAGAACTTTGATTACAATGCAAAATAAACTAAACATACTCATTACATTATTTATAAGAAACATCAAATCAAACAAAGTAAAAAGAACAATGGTTGAGGATTTCTGTTAAACAGTGGGCCCTTAAAACAGATTTCGGGACACCTAAGTGAATCCTGTCTGGTCTCTCAAGGTATAACAGCCGGAGCAGAAGTACTGCCGGAGTCAGCCTAGCACCTAAAACTGGTACCTGAAACTAGAGTACGAAGTTGCGAGAAAGCAGAGAATTCTTCTTGCTGTGTGTTGTGAAACATGTAAAGGTTAGTCTCCACAAGACACCAAGTCTTGTATGTATATGCTGTGAGTTCTGAGGCAATTATGAACTGACATCTCAAATGTTCCTTAGTTAAAGCCTGAGTTATTAAGATGAACATGAACAGTCTCTTACAACAGAGGAAGTTCAGCAGTCAATCATGTTGGGAAACAAGTGGTTTCAAGGATCCCGAACAACCCTCCCAATGCTAACAATAGAGAAATATAACTGAACACAAGAATATACGTGGAAACTCCAAAACCGGAGAAAAACCACAGGCCTCCAGAGAGAAAGATCCACTATGCGACAAATTGTTACAATCATATAGACTAATCTCTCAAGCCTCCCCCCGCCCAATTACACCCACACTCTCCAAAGTGTTTAACTAAAAACTTTCTAAACTCTAAGACAAGAGTACTAGAAAAGAAAGAAAGAACCAAACACTTCAAGTGTATTTTTGGTTGGGGCACTTTGAAACCAAAGC
>BJCO01000452.1:0-20628 GCA_018326465.1 Flaveria floridana | reverse complement strand
AGACTCCAACCAGCAGCCTCCAAACGATCACAGAGGATGATCTTTAATACCAGCACAAACTAGGGTTTACCAGGTGAAACCCTATACCTTTCGAGCGCAAAGGAGGCCAGAGCCTAGGGTTTTCCGATGTGACAAACCCTAGATCTGATCACTCGAACACCAGTCAACAGCGGGATAGCAATACGAGAGTCAAGATCAACAGATCGACCAGAGCCTTCGGCTCCGAGTGTTGATTTCTATATAAATGATACCGGGAATTTGGTTTTTTAGGATTTTTTTTCACCTTTGCAGTGGTTGATTGACGGTCGTCCATCGCATTGATTGTATATATGACTCCTCCACGGTTCATTAGATTGTGTACTTATTTACAACACTGTTAATTCCACTAGCAGTTTTTTTTTGTTTGTTATTATTATGTAGTTTTGTTGTTTGGACATTCTTTCTCGTTATTGGAGTTTGTCGTATACGAAGATATAAATAAGTATATTTAGCATTGATATCAAACCTTCATGTTTGTATTGTTGTCATCAAAACAAGAAATGCATTTCAAAATGTGTGACCATGGATGCACCAACAACTGTTTATCAACATGAATCCTGAACTAAAAAGAATGAACTTGAAAGAGCAATTAGCTTCAGTGACCATTTCTATGCGTACTTATTTGATATTTTTGGAAAATCTTAAAACTGTTTGCTGTATATTGAATATTTTTCTAGTTTGAGAACATAAGCGTTTATTCAAGGAATCTAAAACTTTGATTTTGGTCTGCAAGTTGGGTGTATATTAATATCATCTGGTTTACATGTAGAGAGATGGCTTTGAATGGAGCAGCTCCACCCCGAGGAAGTGCAGCAGCAACTGCCGCCAACTTGCGAAGGAGGAAGACTAGCGGCAGTGGAGGGGCGGCTGGTGGTACAGCTGGAAACATGCTTCAGTTTTACACAGATGATGCTCCTGGACTTAAAATCTCGCCAAATGTGGTTCTTGTTATGAGCATTGGCTTCATTGCCTTTGTTGCTGTTCTTCATGTCATGGGAAAGCTTTACTTTGTTCGTAGAGAGGCTTAAGAATCTTTTCTACTCCATGGAATTCAATTTACTATGAACTCGATTACTAGCTAATTAAAATACTTTACTTTGTACTTTTTTATGGTTAAATTGACAGGTTTTTATTTTATTGTTGTATTTCTTAAATCAATTGTGGATGCTTTGGAGAGACTAACCAGGTTTTTGTGCATGCAATATGCAAAAAGGTACCCATGAGAAAATTTGTGACAGAGTAACTTGTTGATGTGAGAAAACAAAATCTGTGACACTTGTAAGCAAAAATACATTAGGAACAAAACGAAAACCTTGAAAACCTCTTAATGAGGAAAAAGATGTCAATTTAATGTGATTTGATCTTGCTTGAACTTAAAGGTTATAAATGAGAGAAACCTGTTAAAACATAATATAACTGCATATGCTGAGTCTGTAGTTTAAATTATTATGAACTCATTGCTATTATCTTTAAGTTTTAGATCTTTTATGATTTTGTTAGCTTGTGCTATATTTCATGATTGAATGTTAATGTGTTTATAGCCAAAAACTAAGATGATATTAAGCAGCGGATCATAATGTAACAAAGACTAGCAGTTAATGCATCTGAGGCCGTCTTATATGAATCTTGTGGGCTTAAAATGTACTATGTTTCATGATTGAACACATGAAGATGTCTTTAAGCACATTAACATTCAATCATGAAATATAGCACACTAACAAAATCATATCATCAGTATGATTCAGAATGACCAAAAACTAAACATAGCTTGTATTGATTCTGGTTGATCGGGTTTGTCTGGACCAAATTTAGCCATCAGCTAACCTAGAGGCGCCCCAGAAAAACATAACCGCATCATAAGCAAGCTTCCACAGAAAACAAAGACCCCTGGTTTCAAAGTTATAAACATAAATATCTACAAACATAATCCAAAAGATGGCAATATTTATCCAAAATGTCTAGAGCTAGTAAAGAAGACAATAGTAAATAATTGATTAAATGCCTAAAAAGTACAACAAATAAACACAAGGCTAGTGCATGGTATCAGATATCCCTCCAGCAACAACACCGTCATCCACAGGCTTAGGGCCTCCACATGATCTTGATACTGATTCAAACAGTTTTTCAATCTCAGGAGCACACCTTGTGAAAGATCTGCTCCAGAAGTTGTACCTCGGATTCTGATCAAATCATTCATAAACACATCACGTTAACCGACGACTAAAATAATGACCTCCTTAAAACTCAAATCAATCTCAACATATATTATAAGTTAAAGCTGGCATTTAGGTTAACTGATTACCTTGATAAGCTCAATGAATGTGATTAGAAGGCCCCATGGGTGTGGTCGGTTAACAATCAACCGCTCCAATAGCACTCTAGTGATCTGCTCTTGAATGGCCTCCTGCATGCATACAGGTTTATGTATATGCGAGTGTAATGATTGACAGCACCTATGTCAACTAATAATGACTCACCTGGTTTGCCTCAGAGAACAAGTAAAGAAGGATGAACGAGAAATAATGTGTGTGGTTGTTGGGATAACGCAATTGGTTAGCAACAGCATTCAAAAAGAGGTAACGTCCTTCAGTCTCTAGCTCTAATATTAGTGTTTGGAAAATGTCCAAAGCAGCACCCACCAAGAAGATGGCAAGTGATGCATTACTTGCCATTGATTGTCCATGAGGAGTTCTTGCCTGCAACTGAAGGATCGCCTGCATCCATTATTTCAACATCTTTTTGTCAAATCATGAAAAGAATTATTCAAATAACTAGAGATATTCCAAATTACATAGACATGAGAATTTAGTTAAACACACCTGCATTCCAACATAAAGAACAAGGGAGTTCATCAAAGGCACGTTGTATCGTGTTCCTGCCCTTGCAGCCTCACTTGGTGAGAGAAGCAGTTTCTGCTTTAATTCTGAAAGAAATGAAGTTCCTTGCGGCCTCGTCTGTACAGATGAGTAAAACCATTTTAAAGAACAAACCACCAAGCACACTTAGATGTATTCATTAATTGCTACTTATACAAAAAAAAAACTCTGCAATGAATCAGGATCGGTGTTTGTCCTTTCACCTACCCAATTTCTAGATGCCAAAGAGCTTTTATGATTTTATATTTGTGCAATAATAAGCATACAAATCTCTATACCTTGAGATACTCATCCACATCGCTTTTCATTTGCTTGGCCTTCAAGGCAGCATCAACCTCAGACAAAATGCGGGGTGATTGACTAATCTCGGCTAGCAGATCAATCTGAAAAAAAAAACAAGATCGAATAGATGTAGAAATCGGTTATTCGGTTAATCATTGAAAGCTGTGTTCATGCTTAAAAATGGCAATCTCAAATCATTATATATATGGCTCAAATTGGATCATGTTTATCTTTAGCGTGTAAATATGCTAACGATTGAACCAAGTCATATGATCTGTATGCAAATTTATATAGCATCCTAATTTGTTTCATTAAGAAGGGTTTAAATAATCATGCAGTGATATCTTTGTAATTATACTCAACATATTATTTATTTATAAATTAAAATAAATGCACTTGTGGACCAAAGCAAACTCATTTTATCCAAGTCTTTTGCCACCTAAAATCATGCATCAACTAAGAAAGGACACGGACCTTCAAGTTGGGGGTGGAAGGGTCAGGCAGCCTCATGTTGCGAGGGAACGCACTAAGTACTATATTGCGCATCTGAATGCAGCTTGGAGGAATGATATCACAGAAACTGAAATGATAATCGCAAAGGAACTCCGGGAAATCATGAAGTAACACTAAAAGCACTCTCAGTGTGCCTTTGTACAGAAAACGAACCTGTATATAATAGAAAAGAAAATAAAAAAGAATAAAAAATAAGATGATAATATCTGCTACTATAAGTAAAGTAAGATGGAATGTATGAATAAAGAAGATACAAACCGGCTCGCCAAGCTCAGCGTTCCTCAAGAAAGGTTCCATGAACTGGAACAAATCTACAAGCAAACGTTGGAAATATGGCCAACCCTTCTGACCATTTCCACTCAACAGTTTTGGCATGAAACTTCTGTGGCTTACTAGCTCAAGCCATACAAAGCTGGAAAAGGAAATTTGCCCCGCACATTATTGCACACAACATATCAAAAGAGCAAGGTCTTTGATATAATCTAAATATCATTTATACTCGCTAACCTGAATGCAGGAACTTTCAAAGGCTGTAGGGCATGAAAAGAAGTTGCTAGAGCTGTCAAAACCTGTAAGAGCACAAGAGAAGTAACAACGTGACCTAGAACCCAACTAAATATTAAGTCTTACCAAGTTAAATAGAACATGCACAATTACCTGAAAGTTTGCACCTTCAAAGACCGGATCAAGGGTACCAAGGTCAAGTAGCCAATCAATGAATAACCTAAAGTAAGGCCTAGGGTTGAATGATGTTTTCTTCTCTTCTGCATCCTTCTGAATGAATCTCACTGTCACTGCTAACACCTGCATCACAGAATGTGGATTAATATACAGTAATACAATGCCACTAGCTGAAAATCAACAACAACAAAAAAAAAAGTTAAAATTAAGATTTCAAACCTTTGATAGAAGTGACATCTTGCTTAATCCATGGTCAGCGGAGGAGAACTAATCATAGATAAACAATTAACTGATTAAGAGGGGCATTGAGAAAAATATAATAAAAGAGTGCATATATATTAAAAGCTCAAAATATCAGTAAATGGGGCCTACCTTCAGTATCGAAAAGACAAGTGATGCATACATATCAATGGCAAGGAAAGATAACGCCTGTGTTTGTTGATGAGATTGGACAGCACCCTCAGAAGATATACAGTGTGATACAGCAATATCCTAATAAATTTAGAAAAGATAAACAGGAGTTCTCTTAAGATATAGATAGAAATAACTTAAGATTTGTGTGGCCATGTGCATGCATTTTGATATACCAGAAGACGACGAAAAAAGCGATCTGATGTATCATCAGCTTTCAAAAGGCCATTTTGTTGTAGTTGTAGTACAAAACGAGCAGTTAATTGATCATTCACACCAGGGAGTTCATATATCTTGTACCATTCAGCAAATAGCAGAGAGACCTGTGAAACAAATGGATTACTTAGTTGCCAACGTCAATTCAAGGAGATTAATAATCAAATATTCAAAAGTTTGTAAATCAGCTTTATATGCCTGCTCTTGGAAAGCAGCAGGATCTGGTTCAGAAGATTCCAGAACAACAGTGTCATCCCTGCTTGCTACAGGATGATTAGCCACCTGTTTCATTAAACAAAAAAGTAAAGATCTGAACATTGCCTAGCAACAACAACCAGAGCAACAGGCATGAAGTAACCTTTTTGTCTTTTTGTTGTCTGTTGAAGTCATCCTTCCCGGCTGGAAGGCCAGCTGCAGGGTTCCTAGCAATTTCAACAAGTTGTTGAAGAGCCTCAGGAGCATCAGGCCTTGTCGCAAGCTACAGGTGATTTTTTTCCAATCAGAATGCTTTATTTAATCAAGTATAAATTAATTTATAATTATTTAAGAGTTGGACATACCTTAGCTAACACATCAACAACATTATGAAGTTCAGATATTACTCTAGCATCACTAGCCACCAATGTTTGGATGAGGGATATTGCAAATTCTGTTGCCACCTCTGCTTATCATATAAAAATTAATCTTTTTTCCTATCAGAATGGATGCTGATGAATTATAATATAGTTTACACATACTGTTCTTTCCAGCATCAAGAAGCTTAGCCATATGAATATTATACTCGGCTAGGTTCAGCAAGTCTCTGCGAATTAAGCCAATAGTAATATCTTTGTTAAATTTCCTATCTTCATCAGAATATATTACCTGCAAAAATACAATGTGACCAAATTAGTAAAGAGATCAACTGAAATAACAAATCACTGCAGCAAATGAACAAAGGAAAACAAAAATGAAACATACCCAACTAGTGAGTTGATTGAACACAAGCTTGCTAACATCACGAATGGCACCTAACATGGAAAGATGAGCACCAACATGAGAGGTATTTGCTGCATTTTCATATAGACCTTGGAAGACCTGTGACATGGGTTCAAGCAATGTCAAAAACTCTTTGCTAACAAGGATAAGCACAAAGTAGTAGTGATGAATATAAATACCTTCTGAGCCACAGCCAAAGCAGCCTCATCTCGACTAATGCATCTAAGAATCACACCAGGAACCTCGCCAATAATAGCCTGGAAACAACCTCATTCACATTTGGTGTGCAAATTCATATATTTTAAAAATATAATATTAAAATCTTTTAATGGTGAATTAAAGAAGCATCACCTGAATTTCAGCTTCTTTAGCATCCTTTGCTATCAAAGATTCCAGCTGTAACAAAAACCGATAGCCTTGGTAAGATCTAACGCAGTATTTGTGAAGTAAACAAAGAATAAATGGAAGAAGTGAACCTCCTCTGAGATAAATTGGTATTTATCAACTGCGTCCTTGGTAGTCAATGAAGGTTCTGCAGTGGTGTTTATAATACGATCCGAAGTGGAAGGTGAAGGCAAAGGCTGTGCATATACTCCCGGGTCCTACCAATTAATAGAAACAACATCAAACAATGCAAACTCACGGTTTTAAACTCATGCTGATTAGATTTACAGACTTTGGAATTGGAAACACTGGATGCTTCTGGAATGTGCAGTTCAGGAGCTGATACTGATGAAAATGAAGACAGAGCAGCCTCATTCTCAAAGTTGTGTGGACCCAAACCACCACCCATCGCGCTATTTACCACAGAGCCACTGAAAATTGAAACAGAAAATATAAAATTGAGAGAAAAAGAAGAAAGAATATGAGTATAAAGAAACCAAACCCTTCAACCAATCACACCTAAGGAGTTTTACTGAACTAGGCTCCATATCTTCAGTGTCCAAGGAGTGTGCTACAGCATTGGTACCAGATGAGAAAATGTCAGGGTTCATTTGACCTGAAATTGAACCCGAACCGGAACCATAACTACGGTGGACAGCACCACTTCCTGGTAGAACCGAAGGGCCAAGTGGTACAGCATTCGAACTTTGGTTGGATTGATTCTGCCATGGTAATCGAACAAAATCCTGCACGAAAGGAAAAAATGAAATATAATTACTGTTCAGTTTTATACCGAATAAGTAGTGGAAATAGATGATACCTCATAAACCCGCTGTTGAGAATGAGATAGTCGGCCAGGTTTAGGACGCAGGGCTTCTGGTAGAACACCTACATGACCTTGGGTATATAGGCTTGTATCAAAATAGGCTCCTTCTCTGTGCTTCCGTCTTATCGAAAGTTGAGGTGCAAGTTCACTATCTATTGTTTGTACAGCCTGCATGCAAGGAAATAAGATATATCAACATATGTGTTCAAATAAAGGATGCTATTAAACAAATCTAACCTTCTCAGTTGCAGCCTGTTCGATAAATGCACAGCCCAAGTCAAGGTTGTCATTAGTAACAAGTTGAACTGCATGTTCAAGCAGTTCAGTTGCAACATTCAAACTCAGAGCCTGAAGATTGTTTCTTAGCTGACTTGATATTGAACCACGAAGAGGTTCCTAACAGAGATAAGATCAATATCTGTGTTATTACATAGTAATATAGATTAATATTAGTAAACCAAAGCATGAAAAACATATTTAAAAGAAACCTTGCACGTGACATGAGCTAGACTTCCAGCCAAACTTGCAACCATCAGGTGAGCTGCACTATGTATACGGCTCTCATCTGACTCCATAGCATAGTCCTGCCATTGTATGCAAAAGTGAAAAAACATTTTAAGTAAAAATTTAACATGAACACACAATGATCATCATGGGCCAGCATATGCCACCTTTAAGACAAGTTCCTTTGTTGTTTGAGTTGCTATGGATACACTACGCTGAACAATGCTAGAAACTATTTCTTTGATAGCCATTTCCATGGTATATCCAAGCACGCTGTAAAACAATTAAACAAACAACAAACTGTGTCAGCCAGGCAATATTTAGGTTACTAATCATTATAGGTGCCAAAATGGGTGGGTCGGGCGACAGGTCAAAACAAACTTTTTAGTTTGCTTCTGTAAACAGTGTTATGTAATTAAAATGATTACTAAAACTAAATTACCGCTGGAAAGGCAAATGCAGACCCAGAGCTTGGAGCTTAGGGTTGATAATAACTTGTTGGTCCATACTTGATGATGGTAGCTGCAATGGTGACCAACAATTAGTGGAGAAACAAATATACAAGACATAAACAAAAGAAAACGACCTCTGCACACCTGACCAACTGAAAATGGCAATTGTGCTTGTAGAAGTCCTTGAGCAGATGGAAGCTTATCAGATAAGCCTAAAGCAGCCATCTTCTCATCCTCACTTAAAGTAACAGCAGGAATATGGTGTGGTGCAGCATACTATCAATCAAAATTAATTAGCACCATTAAACCCAACCGCAATTGCAAAAAGAATAATAAAAACTTTTAATGTATTTTGAGAAACAGTAACAGAGAAAACATAATAAATAAATAATAATAATAATAATAATAACAATAACAACAACAACAAAAACCTGGGATAATATGCGTGAATGACCACCAGAGTGAGCCGAACTGCCAACTTCAACTGGTAATTCGACTTGATTTAAAGTAGATATCATATTAGGTTTCACTTCTGCAACCATTGGTTGCTGAGCTGACCCAACATCTTTGTTAGAAAAATCAGGGTTCCCTTCAATTTCCCTCACTCTATCAATAAGATGGGATGATGGGGTCACTTCCTTTAAATCCACATTAAGATTCTTAAACAATACCTGAAACACCACAACAAACATGAAAAAAGTTACTAATGCTTTTAATCAGTTTAATTAGCTGCCATCAAATAAAGCATACATACATACATATGTGTGTATGTATATGTATATATGCATACATACCTCAATTTCAAACTTGAGATTCATTTTGAGATTAGGCATTGCATAGATTTCAGCAAGTAATGCAAGAACTCCCATAGTCCAAGGATTAGGTGGTTGATATGCTAGACTGTTTGAACATGACTCTAATATCTACACCATAAAAGGAGAACCCTGATACCTCACCATTCTTTAATAAGAGAAATAAATGATAAAAACCAATCAATATGTGTACCTTAGAGGTAAATGGAATCACTGCAATCATTAAACCCTTTTCATATGCCTATATTGAAAGTAAACTTAGTTACATATCACTCAAACCAATAAAGGTCAGCATTCATGAATATTAAACATGAAAATTGTGATAAAAACCTCAATAATTAAAGCCTTTGGATCAATCTGATTAGCACGCAAAACATGGTTTCTACCAATTGTGATCTTTCCCAGCCAGCCTCCAAGATTCTTCAGCAATGAACGTTCTTCTGAACTAGATTTTATAAGTTCTGATCCTAAAAGAACCTGTTGAATTACCATATAATATTATGAACTCAACAATTCGCATATGATCACCATGTAAAGAAGGAAAACAAAGAATATTTTAACAAAATATTACCTTGCAATTCTCATAGGTAGCTTGAACAATCTCTCTGTTTAAAGGTTTTGAGTTGGCTTTTTCAAGAAATTTCAAGTACAAATCGTGAAAATTTGGTTCAATACTCGCTCTGTCAACAAGATCAACATGCCACTCAAGGGTTACTAAAAAGTAGAATAAAGCAATGACAACCCACCAAACAAGCTACCAATAACTGATTCATGTTCCATGAAAAACAATCTTGATTAGATTTTCACAAATTTACCAAAAAAAGTTATTACCGCAAGATGAATTCAGTTAGTGTGATGTAGGTTCTCACCTTTTCATCACCATGTACTGAGCAAACCAAGCATAGTACTGTTCTTTTAAAACTTCTGTGAATTCCTTAGCTTTAGCTTCAATGTTCGCAGCCGATAAATTATTGATTATAAAAGAAATCTTATCCTGAGTTTCAGATGGCGGGGCCTGTATGGTAGATGCATGTTAGAGGGATCAAATGACCAGAAAAATCTTAATGATAATTTAGCAAGAAAATAATTTATTTAATGCGTATATAACAAAGGTGATAGCACAAAATATAAATGTACTTATCACAAACAGATCCCATCTGGACAAGTAAATCCGTTTATGAAGGAAAACAGAATCTCGCAAATGTACTATTGAAATTCATCTTAACAAATACAAATTCTGTAGTCCTTAACTAGTAGTCATAGTATGATGACTCTTGTCACTAATAGGCAGATTCAATTAAAATTACTAGAGAATAAACGACCAGAAAGTGGCTGAAGGTACATGCAATACCTCTATGGGAGTTTCTCTACGTTCAGCAGCAGCAACAAGTGTTTCAATATTCAAAGCAGAACCAAACCCTGCATTACAAACTATGCGTCTAAGCACTGTAGAACACCTGGAGTAAGAGAATGCGCAGGTAAAAGGCTTAGAAAAAACTTAAAACTTACTTGCTGAAGTAACAGCTCGAGCAGGACGAGCAAAAGCAGGAGTGGAAGCCAATGCTGCTGAAGAACTAACTACACTATGTGGCTGCATTTAACCATCACGAACTGAGAACTGACCATAAAAGAAAATTGGGTGAAACAAAAATAAGAGGTTACATTGTGGTGGTTACCTTAGGGATATTAACAGGATCACTGGACGGGGCAACTGAGGCCTGTCCTGTGGAATTTAAGTTGGGCTTCATATAGGAGGAAGTTACAGAGGCTCTGTGCCTCTCATCTAAATAACTCTGGTTCCTCTGCTGAAGCTGAATTGGAGAAGATATTTGTGAACCAAGTTGTGTACCACTTGATCCGATTAACGGAAAAGATGAACCAGCAACCTACGAGAGACACCAATACGTGAAACTAAGCATATATATCAATCTATGATACTCAAAGTAAACTTGAATTACCAGCACCAATAAACAAAGTATTGGAATCCAACACCATTAATAGGGGGGCACAAAAGTATTGAAGTACCTCAACGTTTGGTTGTGGAAGAGAAGTATGGTGTTGTTCAGCAGCAGGATTGTAGGCTGTTGCGTCTGAATCTGGGTGGCCTGATGAATTTCTAGCAAGAGCCCTTTCAATGAAAGCCACAAGCTCAGGATGGGTGCCACGTAGATGTGATATTTGCAAGATATGTTGACAGTATTGTGGCCATTCAATCAGACGATCCACAAACTTCTCAAGAGCCTTTGTACCAAAAACAAACATCTGCGTACAACAACCATTTTTCATCACTAATTAGAACAAATGTTCCTTTAGTTAGAAGCGAAGCAACGCCATCAGCACATATTAGTACTAACTTTGGAATCTGCAGGTTTACGTAGTGCATCCAAGACAGCTCGTAAGGCAATACCAAGTGTCAGATGGGTCACCAGTTGATTCTTAATAAGCAACCCTGCAATTATTCAAAAAGATAGTGAAATAACAATATTATTCTTCATATCCAATTAATATCACAAATATTAGCTTTAGTTTAAATCAAAGTGATATCAAACTTAGGCCATACCAAAGAGAGCTGCAGCGAGTTTAAGTTGTCTGTCAGGGTATTTGTTGAAAAACTTGTACTCTTCAAATAGATTCGCTATCATGCACTCAAATATGGATTGTTCCCTGCGAGTTGCATGGTAAATTTAAGTACTCAATCAACCACAAATGTAAGAACCATCATAAATTGGCATTTTGCTAGGTAATTCCAATAAATCGTTTGTGACTGTTGTTATAAAAACTTTACTTCGTACACATGAAACATCAGGGAAGTTCAAAAACTAAGCCAAACAAACCTTCTTTCAGAAGATTCCTTAAAGCGGGCTAGCATTTGAATCATTGCATCAACCGTCAACTGAGCAGAGAACATTTGATGGAAATAAGAGTTGGCCTCTGTCTCTATATCATCTGCGTATACTTCAGGTGTTGAAGAATCAGGAACACCACTGTTCCTCATCCGTGAACTGTTGTTTGTAAACTTCAAATTTAATCTTTCCATTTCCTTAGAAAGTTGGTTGGATGAGAGCAAGTCTGTATGTGCTTGAAGAACCTAAAACAGAACAAAAAAATTAGCAACGTGCGGGTTAAGAATAATGAAATTTAAAAAAATAAATCAGTTGGGAGGGAAAACCTTTGAGAACACAGGAGTTGTCTCCATATAAAAACTCCAGATGTTCCCGGAATTATGCAAACGATTTGATGATTCCTGAGCACCAAACTCCACCTCCTTCAGGAATCGGAGGCACTCCTAAAAAGGTAATAAACTCATACATCAATAGTTTTTTAAATCTCATCTAGACATGCATGATAGTATTGTGATGAAAAGATGCCAGAATATAATACACTCCTTATCTTTTACCTCAAAGAAAGTATCTTTGTAAGTACTTAAATTCGAGCTCAGCCACTTATCCAGATCTACAAGTTCTTTCCTAGATGCCAGGGCAGCCAACCTAATACCCAAATACATAGGTACCATATCCAATACAGGAGATATAATCTGTGACAAAGAAAGATATCTTAAATAGTGGAAACCAAAATTAGAAATTTCAAAGAGGAAAAAAAAAGGAAGCATTGAAAGAGATTAAAACTAGTTTTTGACCTTTAACTCCTGGCATAAATCCAAGACCCTTGTGATATTTTCGGAATCCATGTTTAGTGCATCATTTAAAGCTCTCAACAAAAATGGTGGGTTAACATGCCAAAGGTGGAGCAGAATGCCACCCCCCGAAGGATCTTTAAGTAACCCAGGAACAACAGCCAAAGAAACTTCATGTTGCAGGAGATTATACGGTGTCTGCATATTTTGGAGCTAAAAATCAACCGAAACAGCTAAACAAGAAGCACAAACATAAACTACACAACAAGGTGAAAAAACAATACGTTAACATGGGCCATCCCCAATAGCAACACTTCAGGGCAATGTTTGAGAGGATACTCAAGCAATGATCGAACAGATTTGGCAAGGCCTCTCTCGGCTAGCTGGCATAAGACCTCCAAGAGATCAAGGCATAACCATGCATGATTTGCATGACCAGATTGAAACTTTTGACTGTTGACTGCATCTACATTTGCCTACAAGAACATACATGTAAATACTTGGATGCATCATTCATAATATATGTATATACACACACGAATGACCATACCAATTGTCTTTTGCAGTGTGCAAACATGAATACTTCAGGTGGTACAGAAACAGCGAACTTCAGAAAAGACAGCTGCCCCTCAGTGTTTCTCCAAACATTGCCGCAAACAGCATCCAGTGGAAAAGGATCCTGGATTGTCATCAATACAAAATAAGCTTCAACTCTATAATAGATAGATTAAAAACTACAGCAAGTAAAAATTAAAAAACCTGGGACGCGTGTTTGTAACAAGAAATCAGTAGTGAAAATGCTGCCTCATCTGGGACGTAGAAACCCTCATGATCAAGATTCTCAATTACAGCGGTCCAGCTGATTCCAGGAGCCTATATTTTTTCTTATTAGTATTAGTAAATATACAAACCGCACCACACAATACTCTTGAAATACAAAAAACAAATAGGAACTAACAAGCTGCTTAATTGATTCTATAAGGACATCAGTGTTCCAAGAGTTCGGTGAGGACATTTCAGACAGAGTCCCTCTACCAAGAGCAGAATAAAATGTGTAAAATGCATTTTCATGGTCCTGAAAACCGGCATCAGATCGGATGACTGTCCCAAGTATCCTAGCGACAGTTACTTCAGTTAAAGGTGAGAATGAAGATAGCAAATCTTTGCAAAGTGACACGTCTAATGTGCACTTATAGCCCAATTCTGTCAGCATATCAGCCATGTTCATCTCCCTCTCCATTTCTGCCAGGATAGCATCAAATTCATTCTCGTTGCCTTCGTTAAGAATATCCATATTCCTGAAATTTCAAATTAAAGAACGAAAAAAAAAGATATAATTACTTAAAATCTTCAGATAAATAAACAATATCTTGCCCAGCAATAAAAACCATAAATTCACATTCACCTCAATAACTTGGAGTCTTGTAGTTCATCTGAAAGGAAAGGAGCTAATATAAACCCAGAATTCTCATCAAACTGAACCAGAGATAACAACTGCATAAACGAATCCACATGTTTTGAGAGAACTTCAGATTTACTAAGAAACAGTAATACATCCTGGACATAGTCAGCATTCTGCACAGAGCCGTGGGTGGCACGTAAGTCCTCAATCTGCCTCATACAGAAGTTTCTTCCTGCATACAGCAATAAAATCATTGTATGTACATAAGCACAGAGCATTAAAAAATACAAAACAATAACTCAATAACTCAATAAGAAAGCTCACCAGCCATTCTGATGTCATTAGTTTCTGAATCTGTCAAAGCAAGGCCAAATCCAACTTTCTCATATGCTGATAATTGCAAAGCGGCAGAAAAACTATCCAGAAACTCCTCAGTGATGGCTGTTGGCCTTACTGACATTGAAAATACAGTACTAAACTGCGGCTTTTCCAACAATTTTCTAAACAATGAAGCAACTACAGGTTCCAGATGAGTGCTCTTCAAGTCCTTTTCATAAACATTAAAGTGATCCAAGCAGGTCTCCAATAGCAGAATGTTTCCCTCAGTTCCATAATCAACATACTGCATAAGATGCCACAATGTCAACAACAGAAACCCATTAAACGCATACAGTTACATTATCTAGATAATACATTAACCAACACAGGTATAAACTCTTAGCCAATCTTTCATGTATTTTTATGCACACACGAGATTTCTCGTTTGACTGTTGATTTTTTTCGATAAAACACATCAATCAACATGTTAGTAAAAAAAACTGATAATAATATCATAGGCAGCTTGATTAACATAAAATATCAAAGTCAACAAAATTATCAAGGTGATCACGAGTGAACCATTCATCCTAACAAAAACGTTATAAAATCCCTATACCAACTGTAACTTCTACTACCAAATCCAAAACACTAACTCATGGCTTCCCAACGACCTCGTTTTAAGCACGCTTTACACTCGTTCAATTACAATCGTGTGAGCCGATTAAACATCTAGGGTTTGAACTTTCAAGTAGATCGCTTGCCAAAACACAAACAAATACATACAAATTGAACATTTCAATGTTTCTAGAGAAGAAAACTGCAAAATATACCTGAGAGAGTTCCCGAAGAACGGAGTCGTAATTCGATTCGTTCAAGCTCTCGAACAGCAGCCGAATTTCAGTCGATAATCTTTGCGCCAACGGAATCATGGTGGAATTCAGTTAAACAGGTGATCGATTGATCGATTTGACGGTGTAAGAACTAGGGTTTCGAAATCAAAGCGAGGGAAAATCGGGGGTTTTCTAGGAATACAAGATATAACTATGAATGCAAAAGGGGTGAAATCTTGTGGGATGTAGTAAGCGCTTATAAATAGAGTGGATTCTTGTGTGTGAATTTGCACCCTCGTTGTTTATGACTTTACAATTTAGTCACCAAATATTTTTCGTTTATTTTCTGAACAAACTTACCGTTGAATGTAGATTTTCATGTATCTTTTGATTTGACAATTGAATCTTCTTTGATCCTTAACATAGATACGTACTATCCATTCCTTTTTTAAGATGTTAAAATAAAATTTATTGTAATAACTAGGTTTGTATTTTTTATTGTAACATTTTTTAATATAACATGATGTATTTATTTAGATGAGTTTAACAATTTAATTTGTTTAAAAGATATCTTGTTAGGTTGTATTATAAGCAGTGATTTTAAACAGTTTAAAACATTTGAGACTTGAAATTGATTATCTTATAGTCTTATACGTGTTACTCAAACTTTATACGTGTAAGAAAAAATTTAATGTTATATACTTTACGTATGTATTTGATGATATTATTTATATTTTTGTTTGCAGATGATAATTTTGTAACTATCTCATTTTAATTTGTTGTAGTAGTTAATACCATAAAATTAAAGATTAAGAAGTGCAAGGGAAAAATGTATTTGAATATCATGACAATTAATTTTTGACAAACTAATAGGTATACATGATATCCACATTTATGCTCAATAGGTAATTACACCAATACATATCTAAATAGTATTGGGTTAGGTATGAGACCCGATTTTACAATCGGGTATATGACTATAATTATCAACACATATTCTTGCTAACTCTACATCTTGATAGTTGTTGTTTGTTCGTTGCAAATTGCTTAATGCTTCATTATATATGCGTTCTTCACTCGTAGAAGAGTTCAATGTTCTTCACATTGTTTCTTCCTCATGTATATTATGCTTCTATCTCTTGGTCATCTTTCAAACTTGAAACATGTTATATTCGTTTTTATCGTGTCCGTATGACCTTTCAAACGAATGGAAACATACGCAATTGTCGGAGTGAGTTATATTATTCTTCGTGGTATGACCTTGCCATTGAGAAAAATAAGGTTTTCAAAGTTAGCATAGAATACCCAACGATTAGTTAATCGCAGGGCATAAGAGGTTGGAAATTAAACTGATAATTCATTTCTTTTTTGGAAACGAAACCCATGATTCGTTTCTTTTTCCCCAAGTCATAATATTAAAAAGTTTTAAATCACGTGAGGTCATGATGGATTGAAAAAAACATTACAATATACACTTTTAAGCTCCTTACTTAAGGTGTTAGTTAAACTCAATCAGTAGTTTTCACTTATTAAAACGTTACATACAGAAAGCATTGAATTCCTGCTATTGTCATCATTTTAGTATACTTCACACCCGCTTGTGTATATTTGTTGTTGAATCAGATTTTAATATATACAGAGAGATATTAAAATTTTGTGAAAAAACAAAAAGTTACATTTCATCTTGCGTGTCTTGTAAAGCTAACATCTTATATACAAAGATGGTAATGTTTTTAGACCTCCTGTCCCTCAACTATTTTTTAATAAAAAACAAAATAAATGACACTAACACTAAGATATATGAAAAGACAAATTTACATTTCATTATTCAAAAAACAAACATTAATAAAACAGTAAAAATTACATCAATAGACTGATAGAGTGATAAATATGGTTCATCGTATATATGTTGTAAATGATTGTTGGGCCAAAAAGTTGTATAATATGCATGCTTATTTACTTCTAAACCATCTTGAACAAGTAGAAGCTCGTTTCCAATAAAAAGAACACGATGCGCTCATCCCGCAAGATCATATTGTATGATACAATAAAAACGTATATGATTTTTGTAGGATTCGTCGTTGGACAACTTTATTAATAACACATTCTTTGACGCTCTGTGAAATTTAGGTCCATATTTTTTTATCTCTTCATTAATACGAACATCAATCACCAATGGTTTATCGTTTCATTTAAACGTACCTAAAATATGGACTTAAAGCATAAGTTTTATACAAATTTCAGCGTGACCCTTCGCATAATGGACAAATCTTACCAAGATCAAACGTTTTGAGCATCCATTACACTTGCAAAACAAACATAACTATATAACACATTGAGATAGTAGCATTTAGCTAAAATCACATAGAGTTGGACTAAAAAAACCCAATATGAAATGTCCAATTGGCCCACTAAAAAGAACCACATATTTTAATGTATAGTGTCATCGGGATATTTTTAGTTTTTTACTTTGTTGACCTACTCCCATAATTTTATCACAACACCCTTAGACCATCAATGCCATACATCTCATATCAGCCATCGCCAGTGACTTGTATGTTTGTATGGTAATAAAAACAATAAATATATAACATAATGTAACCCATAACGTTCGTAATTATATCCAAGAACTATTTTTTTTTCCTTTTACAACCACCGACTAGACACCTTGCTATCCCACATAATTGGTGCAATTATTAGCCACGACGTATCGCCTACACATTAACAACACAAAAATATTAACCAAAGCTAAGTAGTGACTCTTTAAAACAATCAAGCTTGTTGGTTCATAATGCCAATTATTCCAAGTTTATCATGATCCTGCGCTAATATCATAACACTATTATCCGGTGCATAATGTGTCAAAATCAAGTCGCTTTCATCAAGTTCCACACTAATCTCTATAATTATAACATCTAGACAACCCATCATCGTCTTCACCTTATTGATTAGTCCTGCTATACTAGAAATCACAAGCACCTCGGATAACACATGTTATAACTCGTAAAACACCAAACAACAAGACATTAACACAACATGTATCCCATATTCATTTCTTCATATATGATAAAAAACAATAAGTTCACATGCTTTAATATAACTCCTGTACAATTTAGATTCTTGATCTCGTCTCAACACCTTCCCATGAAATTCATTGATCTCGTTGTTAAGTAAACCCTCTTTGGAGTTATTGTTAAATAAACCAATAAGCGTCTTGATAAATTAAACAATTATTTTTCAAAACAACTTATTTTTTTCATAAAATGGTAATTAATAAATATATTAAAACTAACAAAACCATCAAAACTAAACATTAAACCGGCGGTCAGTTCGGTTTATCGTTATAGAAAACTACGAGCTCGTTGGTTGTTCAAAAATTATAGCCCAATAAGACAACAAACACTCATATAGAAGTATGGTGGGCATAAAAAGCAATTTACAAAACATAAAGGGCACGACTTGCAAACCCTTTAAAATATTTGCTCCAAAGTTTGTGCATCTTAGTTCAATTATGAAGGGAATAGAAGATAAATGGAATGAAAAAAAACATTATGTTTCAAAGTTTTTTTTATAAGTGTGAAATGAAAGGAAAATAACAAAGTTATGTTCCTGAGTTCACTTATACATATACATGATATATGTTTATATAAATTTTGTCTTTCATGTGTTATATTTCTATATTGATTCATGCATTTTTATGAATGATATGTTTATATATAATTTATCGTCCTGGTGTTCAATGCTAAAGTTATTTGCTTTAGACTCAAATATAATTTGTATTTCTTGTGTTCCACACTAAAATTGAATGCTCTAGAATCATAGTTTCATCTTATTTATACAACTTTAACTTGTGTTTTTATTTTTTTAAAATACAAGTTTATGTTGTTGTATAAATAAGGTAAAACATATATTTAGAAAGAAAGGCATTTTTTTTACGTCTGGTAAAAAAAAAGACCATGAAAGACTATGGAGTAATAGCTTTCACATGAATCTGAAACCCAGAAGTGTAGGCCACTTTCGTTATCTGGGATAGCGAAAGTCGAATTAAAAAAATTGTCTCACTATTTGAGACAACATATGTAAAGTTTGTCTATACTTCTTTTAGTTGAGATAGCGGAAGTGTGCATATGTCACACACCACATCATCACATGAAACACTCGTTGGGGTGCTTTGTCACATAAGATAGTTCCGCTAGTTAAGATAGCGGGATACCTAAAAACACAAAACCCCTAAAAAATACCTACAAACCTCTTTACATTTCAAAAAACATCTATTCAAAAAAAATATCCTTATTGTACACCTAAACATTAATCTCCCATGATTGTATATAGGTATCATCAATTTAATATCATGAGTGTATCTTGATGCTAGAGCTTCGATTAAATATAAACATAAATATCACATGAAATCTCAATTACTGATGTGAATTCGTCACCTTTTAATACATTTAACTATTTCATAAGTTTCTTTATCTTTTAATAACTATAATTAGAAGGTCATAAACAGCTTTAACATACGCTTCTAAAAACAAAATGGTCCATGAACCGGTAAGAAAGCTAGGTTTTACTATCATATTCACATATACGGTCCATACGGGAGCATGTTCTCTCCCGTGGGAAGTCAATTACTCTAGTAGTTGAACATTTAAGCAACCCAAAACAAATCCTTTTCCATTAATTTATTCAGACAAGCAACAAAAATCAAAAATTCTCAGCAAACCTCGTAGTTGTTACGGTTATGGTGGCGGTGGTGGTGTCCGCCACCGTAGATCTGATATTCCGACGCCGATAACTGTTGTTGACCAATCATCATCTCCTTCTGCCGTCGAAGCTCCATCACTTCCCGGTGAGAGTTGGAGTGCTGCGTCAGCACAAACGTCGGACTCGTCGCTGGTCGATACTCCGGCACAAGCTTCACTGAGTTGTACCTCACGCCACACGCGTTACACAACGTCTTCGGCCCTAACGGCCCCGTCCTCCACTGCGGCGTCTTCTCCGACACGCAGTTCGTGCACCGACGAACCAATTCAGCCTCCGATTTCGCATCGGAAGATGAAGACACCGGCGATGTGAACGTTTTATCGGAGATCCAGCTGTTATTGTTCGTATGTGTTTAGATCGACTTTGAAACGATGTGTTCTCCGGACGGTAGTTGATCGTTCCGATCATATCATTGTCCGGAAAATCGCTAAACGAATCATGTACGAAGTTCGATAGCCATTCGAGCTCTGCCACATCATTACTCTAACACCAGAAATATTATTCATAACAGAAATCAGTTACTTTTTTGACCGGTTCGGACCGGTTTTCTAATTTTTTTTATTTTTTTTACTTTTTTGAATAAAAACGGGGTGTTGAACTATAAATTAGTGTGTTAGATCAAAAAGTAAAACCGAATTCAAAAAACGGGCTCGCACGGGCCTGGGTTTTTGAAGCTGCATTCGTGTCCGCGACACGTGCGGGCACACAC
>BJCO01000427.1:0-13286 GCA_018326465.1 Flaveria floridana | reverse complement strand
AGGCATAAAAACCAACCTTACAATCATAAAACAATAGAATACGTACACATATACATACGGGTACATACATAAGCTTTTAAAACATTTTTACATGCATTTTTTAGCCCCAAAGAAGATTTAAGAAACACAAAACCGGGGATCTACAACTCACCAATTGCAACCAACAAGTAAAACTCCTACAAACTTGTGTGCATGAGAGTTCAAACACCTAAAACAAACTGCAACAAACAACCAAACATATAAAACACATAAAAATTGGTTTTAAGGATGAAAACCCATTAAATCAAACAAATAATCACATCAAACACTCACCAATTGCAAAAATCATCCTTTCTTCTTGCAAAAACCAAGAGAGCACTTCAGTTCTTCTTCTTCTTTTGTCAAAAAGCAGCAGGTGAGAAGTTGATATGGGCGGCCATACTCAAAGAGGTAATAAAATATTTGAGTTTTGTATCTTTTACACTTTGGATCCCTCCACTTTTGCTCATTTCCCTTTCTTGCTAGATACTTTTTATTTTTCTTCTTAATGTTTTCTTCTCTTTTAGTTTGACAAAAAAAATTTCGGGTGTTACACTGGTGCTAGTAGGAGTTTCATTTCTACTGCTTTCTGTGCTAAGTTGTCTATTAGAAGTAGAAGTATTGATGAACCTTTGATGTAGAAACTACCATTGGCTAGCAGCCTACGAGACAAATATCATATGTCATAAGAAGATGATTCGATTGACCACACCCGATGGGAGTTCGGTGGCAATCACGGTGATCGAGTTACTACGGTTCCAAAAGTGATTTTGATTGTGGTGGCAGAAAAGTGCATGAAATGTGGATGTAATGCCTACCTGGCTTACGTGAAGAATGTGGATGCGTCAGTACCATAATTGTGCAACATACCAGTGGTGTGCGACTTTCCGGATGTGTTTCCGGAGGACCTATCTGGTGTGCCACCTGACCACGAGATCGAGTTCTAGATTGACATAATACCTATTGCCTAACCTGTTGCTAAGGCACCGTATCGTATAGCTCCGTCTGAGATGAAGGAACTGATGGCTCAGTTACAAGACCTGTTAGACAAGGGGTTTATTTAACCGAGTAACGGGGTGCTCTAGTCTTATTTGTAAAGAATAAGGACGGTAGTATGAGGATGTGCATCAAATACCGTGAGTTAAACAAGTT
The DNA here is from genome assembly GCA_018326465.1 of Flaveria floridana. Taxonomy (NCBI): domain Eukaryota; kingdom Viridiplantae; phylum Streptophyta; class Magnoliopsida; order Asterales; family Asteraceae; genus Flaveria; species Flaveria floridana. Next base: position 12,116 of record BJCO01000427.1, on the reverse strand, counting down.
GACCGTGAAGAACCGGTATCGTTTACCAAGGATTGACGATTTGTTTGATCAGCTTCAAGGTGCTAGTTGGTTCTCGAGGATAGATCTTTGATCTGGTTACCATCTGTTGAAGGTGAAGGAGCAGGACATTCCTAAGACAGCTTTTCACACACGTTATGGACACTTCAAATCTCTCATGATGTCCTTTAGTTTGACCAACGCGCCAGCTGCTTTTATGGACTTAAGGAATCGAACGTGTCAGCCATTATTGGATAAATCAGTGATTGTGTTTATTGATGATATCCTGATTTATCAAAGAGTGAAGAGGAGCATGTCGGTCACATTCGGGAGGTACTGGAGATGCATAGAAGGGAGAAGTTGTATGCCAAATTCTCCAAATGCGCGTTCAGGTTGCGCGAGGTTCAGATTTTGGGTCACGTTATTAATCCTGAAGGGATCATAGTGGACCAAGTAAGGGTTGAAGCAGTGATGCAGTGGAAATCTCCAAAGACGCCATCCGAGATCCGTAGTTTCTTGGGTTTGGCAGGGTATTACAGGAGATTCATCCAAGATTTTTCCAAGATAGCTTCTCCGTTGACTAAGCTGACTTGTAATGATGTAAAGTTCATATGGGGTCAAGCACAAGAGAATGCTTTTAAGGAATTGAAGATGAAATTGACTCAAGCTCCTGTCTTGACATTACCCGAAGGAAACGAAGGCTTGGTGGTCTATTCGGACTCTTCTTATTCAGGATTGGGTTGCGTGTTGATGCAACGGGGGAAGGTTATAGCCTACGCGTTCTGATAGTTGAAGATCCATGAGGCTAACTACCCTACCATAATTTGGAGCTAGTGGTTGTGGTATTTGTGTTGAATATTTGGAGGCACTACTTATACGGGACAAAGTGCACTATCTTCACCACCATAAGAGCTTGAAGTATTTCTTCGAGCAGAAGGATTTGAACATGAGACAGAGGAGATGGTTGGAGCTCATAAAGGATTATAACTACGAGATCCATTATGAGAGCACACAAGTAGAGAAATCACATGGCATTACATAAGTCTTATAAATCCGAGACTATAATAGTTAAGCCCGGTTACACCAAAAATGTTTGGTGACAAGTGTACATAGTTATAATTAATATCAAACGTCAATTGTCCAAGAGTTTAAAGTAGAGTCAAATAGTGCTATGGGGTCATGTCACGGTGCTAGGTCATCTATAAGTCTTCTAACTAAGTTGGGCTTCCATCAAGGGTTACCTGTAACATGCTTAAAAAGATTTTATGTCAACTAAAAAGTTGGTGAGTTAAAGTGATTAAGTTTGTAAACAATAGGATTCTTTCAAAATCCATAAGTTGTTTCTAGTATCATAAAATCACTATTGTGGGGTCACGATCAACCCTGCACTAAGTTCCGACTGGCCTCTTCTAAAGTTAAGTTCGTACCGGTTAACCCATAGGGTGAACCGAGCCTCAATACAGTGCACCATAACTACTGGATGGTTCACCATAGTATCTTATAAAAACCTGTCACATGACATAAACGATCCCTCAGGATCTCAGTGGGGTACCCTTCCTATATGGAAGGCACTGTGTGTGGGGGATTCCCCAAGTAGATCTACCCATATAAAACAAGCGGTTCACAAAACAATTAATAATTGTGATACATGTATGAGCAGGTGTCAACATTTTCCATAACATATAAGCATCATAAAATAGCATAGTGATAGTTCAGTTCAAATAGAGCATGCTTCATTCCAAAACAATAGTAAAAAGGGAACACTAGAACTCACCTTAGCAATCAGGCAAAGATCCTCGCGTATAGAAAATCATTCAACCTTAGCACCCTATGATCAAGATTCAAGTAATAAGCTATAGGTTCTTAGACTATTGGAAGTGTCAGAAAGTGTATTTTACTGTTAAAGGCTTAAGTGGCTTCGTTTCTTAGAAGTTTGTGTCAAAAAGTTTCCTTTTTAGGAAAGTTAGGGTTTTGGCATGCGTAAGACAAGTTTTATAGTTCTTATAAGTTTGTTGTAATATTGATAAGTTTAATATTAGTTTCTGGTAACAAGGTTAATAAAATTTTAGTTATATAGCAGAGTTTACACTTTGGTCCCTCAAGCTTCAAAATTTACAATTTCTACCCTATAGTTTGCTTTCTTGAAATTCTTGACCTCTTATACATTCTTAAGGTTTTTATTTCCTAATGGAGCAAGTTTAAACTCCAAAATTTCCGATCCTACCTGGCAAAGTTTAAAACACATGTTTCTAGTTACCGGTTACGGTAAAACCATCAGTTTTAAGCGTCTAGTTTTTAAATCTTTTAATTTCAGCTAAATTCTAACTTTAGAGTCTCTAAATTACTTAATAATGTGACTTTTGTAGTTTTTAGGCTTCTCGTTTATTTTTAAGGTTTTTATCCAAAATTCCCCCCCCCCCCGGTTTGGCATACTTTTGATAATAACTCCCTAAAATCATTTTTTACTTAATAAAGCTCTAAGTTTGCTATTTTTGAGGATTTTACCATTTTTCTATACTTTTCGGGTCCCCGAACAAGTTGGTGATAACTAGACCGTCCATTACTAAGTTTCCTAAACGTCAACTCAGATTTTCAGGCAATCTAAGTCCCTAAACTTTCTGAAATCTAGTCTTAGGCCTTGGTTTCACATAGATATTGATACAATAGGGTGTTTTACACCACTTACACTAGTGTAATCATCATAGTTGTACTTAAACATCATTAAACCACTTTGTAACTTCAAACCCACATTATAATATTTTTTATCCGTTTGAAGCAGGTTATGATTTCAGTTGAGAGGGTTTTCACAACAAGTAGGCTAAATGTTGCTAAAACGCATAAAAAGAGGGTTTACAAGGTGGAATCCTTGTATACAGACCCTAGATTCACGGGTTCTACTTGGAATTGTACCTTGTGTGAAGTCTTCGTCCCACAAATACGAGGTTTCACTAGCGAGCTTTCTGTTATAATGAGGAGATTAGGGTTTTGAAGTAAGATAGGGATGAATATGTTATTATTTAGTCGATAGGAGTTTAATGATACTTACTTATTAGATGGTTAGCGATGTATGAGCTGGTTAGTAGGCTAGAAATGAGCAGATGGTCTTCCAAAGAAGACTGGAATCTTCAGGTTCTCGAGGTGTAGCTTGAGTGAGAAAGTGTTAGAATGTTTGTGTGTGTGTTTCTCGGCTAACAGTGAGTCCGAGAGAAAGAGAGAAAGAAACATGGAAGGATGATTTGAAATATTTTGCATGTATAGAAAAAAGAGAAAAGGCGGAGTGTTAAGGTGGTTTTTGGGGGTTCACAGAATGTTTTCGGTTGGTGGGTTTGGGAGGCCGAGAGATGGTGGTCGACTTTTATTTATTAATTAGTTTAATTTGTTTGTGTGGCATTTTCTAGTTTTTATAAGTTTTCGTACATATGTATATATATTTGTTTGTGTTTGGATCGTGAATGTGTGTGCTTATACACGTATAATTATTTGTATTCATTTAAAGATTGAAAGAAATTTTAATATCATTCATAATCATGCAATTACATAAGTAAAATTTCTAGGCGCATGACAACTTTTTAGGCGCATGACCCCTGTTGGGACGCCTGGGACTTAAGCGCATGACAACTGTTGGGGTGCATGAGCACTGCTGGGATGCCCAGGACTTGGTTGCATGGGCACTGTCCAGGCGCATGGGCACTGTTCAAGCGCATGGGCACTGTTCAGGTTCATGGGCATTGATTAGGCGCATGACTTAGACAAACGCCTACTTAAATATTTAGCAATAGTCCTTAACTCACCTTGGGGTCGAGGAGGGGCTGTTACATTCTCCCACCATTTAGAAAATTTTGTCCCGAAATTTTAGCTTCAATTAGATTTTACATGAGTGGGTTTGAAAAGGTGCGGATACTCCTTCCTCATCTCATCCTCTCTTTCCCAAGTGAACTCGGGTCCTCTCCTAGAGTTCCATCTCACTTTTACCTTAGGTTCGTAACTTCGCCTAAGTTCTGGACCAATTAGTTGGAAATCTCTATGGGCTCCTCAACAAATTTCAACTTGTCGTTGATTTTGGTTTCCTTCAATGGCAATTCCATGGTCTTGTCTACCAAACACTTCTTCAGATTAGACACATGAAAAGTTTTATGTATGTAACTCAACCCTTGAGGTAGCCTTAGTTGATATGATACTGGGCCAACTCTTGCTAGTATTTCAAAAGGTCCAATATATCTCGGGCTTAGTTTGCCCTTCTTGCCAAATCTTACGGCTCATTTCCATGGTGCGACCTTTAACATCACTCTATTACCTATTTGGAATTCCAGGTGTTTTCATCCTCTGTCAACATATAGAATTTGACGATCTCTGGCTGTTTTTAGTTGCTCCTTAATTTTAATTATTTTATCTGTGGTTTCCATTATGATGTCGGGTCCCATCACTTGGCTATCACCTATCTTATTCCAACTTAGTGGTGATAGACATTTCCTTACATATAGAGCCTCATACGGCGCTGCTTTTATGCTTGCATGGTAACTATGATTGTAAGAGAAATCCACTAGGGGAAGGTGGTTATCCTAGCTCCCACTGAAGTCAATCACACATGCTCTTAGCATGTCTTCCAAAGTCTGTATAGTTCTTTCACTTTGTCCGTCGGTTTGAGGGTGATACACAGTGCTTAAATCAAGACGGGTCCCCCAGAGCCTATTGGAGAGATCTCCAAAATCACGTCGTGAAGCGACTATCACGGTCTGAGATAATCTAGAGCGGCACTCCATGCTGAGTGACTATTTCATCAATGTATATTCGAGCTAACTTTAACAAATCATAGTCCTCTCGAATTGGTAAGAAATAGGCTGATTAAGTAAGCCTATCCACGATTACCCATATAGCATCATGACCACGAGACATCCTTGGTAATTTTGTGACAAAATCTATTTTGATGTTATCCCATTTCCATTCTGGGATCTCACGTTGTTGGAGGGTTCCTGATAACCATTGCACATGTCAAACATTTCCCCATATAGTTGGCAATAGATTTCATTAACCCGGGCTACTAGAAAAGCCTCTTCAAGTCTTGATACATCTTATCACTTCCTGGGTGAACCGAAAGTCTAGATTTGTGTGCTTCGTCGAAAAATATATCCCTAATTCCACCATGGTTAGGTACCCATGTCCTTCCTCAACATTTGTATAAGCCATCATTTTCCACTTCCAATTACTTCTCCATCCCTGTTAACATCTCCTTAGTCAGTTTATCTTCTTTAAGAGCATCCGTCTGTGCCTTTTTAATCTGGTAACGAGGCCAGTGTACACGCTCATCCTCAGGGCGCGAACACGAAGGGGTTTTTCCCTTTCCTTTCTACTCAGAGCATCGGGAACTACGTTTGCCTTGCTGGGATGGTAGCGAATCTCACATTCGTAATCGCTTAATAGCTATACCCATCTTCTTTGGCGCATGTTCAACATCTTCTGATCCAGGATATGCTGCAGGCTTTTGTGATCAATGTAAATAACACACTTAGTACCGTAGAGGTAGTGCCTCCACATTTTGAGTGAAAATACCATGGCACCCAATTCCAAATTGTGTGTTGTGTAGTTCCTTTCATGGTCATTCAGTAATCTGGACGCATAAGCGATAACCTTTTCACACTGTATTAACACACATCCAAATCCTTGACGCGAAGCATCACAATAGACTATGAAGTCCTCAGTTCCCTCTTGTAGGGCAAGGATATGTGCGATGCATAGTTTTTCTTTTAACATATTAAAGGCTTCATCTTGTTCATTTCCCTATTCATAAGTTGTATCCTTCTTGGTTAGAGCATTTAGTGGTTGTACTGTTCGTGAGAAATCCTTGATAAATCTCCGGTAATAACCAGCCAAACCAAGAAATTGTCTGATTTCGATAGGAGTTTTTGGAATCTTCCAGTTTTTGATGGTCTCTATTTTTGCTGGATCCACTTGAATTCCATCCTCATTCACTATATGCCCAAGAAACTAGATTTCGCGCATCCAAAACTCGCATTTGGAAAATTTTGCGTATAATTGCTCGTTCTTGAGTGGTTCAAGGATTAATCGTACGTGCTTCTCATGTTCTTCTTTGCTTTGAGAGTAGATCAAGATATAGTCAATAAACATGATCATGAACTTATTTAGGTATCAGCGGCACACACGATTCATCAGATCCATAAATGTCGCTGGTGCGTTAGTCAGACCGAAGGGCATGACTAGGTACTCATAGTGTCCGTATCTAGTTTAAAGGTTGTTTTAGGAATGTCTTCCTCCTTTATCCTTAGTTGGTGGTATCCCGATCGCAAGTCTATCTTAGAGAAGTAGCTAGCTCCTTGTAATTGGTCGAATAAGTTGTCAATTCTAGGAAGAGGATATCGGTTCTTTACGATAAGTTTGATCAATTCCTGATAGTTGATGCACATTCGTAGGGTTCCATCCTTCTTTTTGACAAATAGTACCGGAGCACCTCACGGTGAAACACTTGGTCGTACAAACCCCTTATCGAGTAGTTCTTGGATTTGTAGCATCAGTTCCTTCATCTCGGGCGGAGCGAGTCGATGCGGTGCTTTGGCCACTGGCGCGACACCAGGTACTAAATCTATCTGGAACTTAACTTTTCGGGTTGGAGGTAGTCCTGGTAAGTCTTGTGGAAACACTTCCAAGTACTCAGACACCACATGCATATCTTCAACTTTCTGTTCTTCCTTCGCTTTCATCACATAGATTATGAATGCTGGGTGTCCTTTCTTGAGGCTCTTAGTTGCCCTTAGGTGGGATATCATAGGGCATAACGGGTGGTCTCTCTCTCCATGGACAACTAACATATCCCCATTGATTAGAGGTATTTTAAGTAAACGTTCGTCACACACGATTTCAGCCCTATTCCTAGCCAACCAATCCATTCCCATGACTGCATCAAAACCTCCTAACTTTATAGGCATTAGGTCTATCTTAAATGATTTACCTTCAAGTTCTACAGTGCAGTCTTTGATGATTTCATTAGTTTCTATTATATTACCATCAGCTAATTCTACTATAAATGTATTGGTTAAATTACAGCCAGCCAAATCAATCAAAGGCCTAAAGCTAGTAGAAACAAAACTAGAAGTTGCTCCAGTATCAAAAAGAATGGTCGCAGGTTGGTTGTTTATGAGAAACGTACCGTTTACCACATCGGGTTCCTTCTAGCACTGTTCGGATCCATCATGGACGCTCTTCCCTTGGGTTTGTTAGGTCTGGTATCCTTGTCTCTTGCTAGCTTGGGGCATTTGTTCCTCATATATCCTGGATCTCCACACTCATAACACTATTTTCCAGGTTCATAGGTATAGTCCTTAATTAGATGGCCAGATCTTTAACACCTAAAACAAGGCATAGGGTTGCACTCTCCTTGATGGTGTCGTTTGCACTTGTTGCAGAAAGGACTGGTGCCTAAGTATAATCTTCGAGCCTTTCCACCGTGATCATTACGCCTTACCACTTCTCCAGATCTCTCGCTTGAACTACCGTTGCTGCCAACCACCTTCCTAGCATCAAACCACTTCCTTTCTCATCCATAGCCTTCTTCTTATCCTTAGATTTCACCTGCTTAGTCCAACCAGCTCTAACTAGGTTTCAGTCAGGCTACTAGTAAAATCCACTAAAGCTTGTAGGGTTGTAGGCCTTGAAGAACGAACCATGCCTCTAACCCTAGGGTGTAATCCCCATATGAAACAGGCTACTCCCTTGGCTTCTGGTGTCACCAGGTGTGGCACCAATCAGGACAAACCCAGGAAATGGTTGATGTATTTCATGTAATTCGGGCCTTTCATCTCTAAACTCATAAATTCAGACTCCAGCTTTTCAAGTTGATTAATCGGACAGTACTTGTTAGTCATTAAATCTCTGAATTCGGTCCAATCCATCTGACTGGTTGCGTTCCTTCCTCTCAGCTGTATAATGGTTTTCTACCATTCTAGTGCGGGTCCCTTGAGTGATTGGGAAGCAAACCTCACCATGTGCTTAAGCTTGCACTCACTGATCTCTAGTACAGCCTCGATCTCATCCAGCCACCTATAAGTCTCAATTGCACCCTTGGTGCCATAGAAGTCTTTTGGTTTGCAGGCCATGAATGTCTTGTAAGAGCACCAATTCCTTATCCCTTTGGTGTCCTCGTTGTTGACTTCAGTATTCTCAGGCCCACCAGTTCCGGTTGCATTTCCCCGATCTGCATTGATCTCGGTGATGATTGTTGGGATGGCATTAGCGATTTGCTGAGCCACTAAGTTGGCAATTCTTTCATCATTTTCCTGATTATTATTCCCTCCATGTGGGATTCCCGATGGAGTAGGTGGCTGGTTCCCGATGGAGTAGGTGGTTGGTTCCCGATGGGTCTAGCTTCCGCGTGTCGACTCTAGCTGCTCCTCGTCTTCCGATAAGAGTTCCTCGTCTGGTCAGCATTCTGGTAGCATCCTAGATAAATTCATTTAGCATCTCATATATTTTGGGTTTCAAGTATCCCATTTATGTCAAATTTACCCTTATTGGTCGCGCTAACTAATTGCATGGAGGTACAACGCGCATAATACGACACAAATATATATAGATATATTCAATCACATGGGGTGAATCACTCATAGCACACAAATCAAATTTTCACCATATAATATACTGCAACTTAAATCCCAACATCAGCATCAGAAGCAATAGCTTCTTAGATAATTCAAACATAGCATCAACCAAACAAAATGTAATAGTGTCATAATTTCACAAATTGGAAAGTGTCATCACCCTCATAAATAGTAATAGTCTCTGAAATAGATAAATAATATAGTTTCTTCGAATATGTTTGAAACCTACTGCCAGACAATTAATCAATTCCCTGACTTCACTGCCACTTCTTCTTGAACCACCCAAACCAACTTGAACTCTTCTTCCTTTGCTCTTGCTCCAAGCGTTGCACACCATGTGACGCCATCATCGCCTGTAACTGGGTAGACTGGGAAGTTCGTGTGGCGTGCTGGAGGGCCAGCTCGTGATGCTGGATGGTCTTTAGTATCTCACTCAAAGTAGGGTCAGAAGGTCCAAAGTCACTAGCTCGCCAGCTAGACTAGGAACACGGGTCACCGGCAAGAACACTCGGTCCATCATAAAAACTACGCCTAGGTAGCATCCAGTACTCGTCTTGAGGAAGGCGTCTAGGCGGGTCGATCATTGGAGGTGTTGGCATCGAGGTCCTTGCCGGAGGAGGAGGAGGAGGCATAAGAAACTAAAGGTCCTGGTCTGGCACTCTTACGAGGGCGAGTGATAACACGTGCACCCCTATTCCCAATAGGTGGTATAGGTGAATGGGTAGGTGCGGCGACGTGCGACGAGTTGGAGCGCGTTTGGCTCCTGGCTGGGGATGTTGATGAAGTGTCTTCTGATGGCTCAGTGTCATCAGAGGTTATAGATATCCATCCCAGATGTCCACACCTTTGTAAGTACGCCTCATACTCCGTTCAGGGCTTTGCCCTCCTAAGGTTCCCAACTGGGGCAGTCTTATTAGTTGGGTATGCTGGTATCATGAGTAATTTTGTTTCTCATAGCTCATGACAATAATAGTAATAGTACTAATAATAGTAGTGATGGCAGGAGTACCAATAAGCAGTAGTATCAATAAGTAATAGTATCAATAAGCAGTAGTATCCTGAAGCAGTACAGACATGAAAGTTTAATTAAAATTTTAGCTTTTGACCGTGTTAAGAAAATTCCTTAAGCCATCTATTCCAAACTTCACACTTTGAGTTTTGTGTTGAAATTTACACGTCCGATAAATTCATGATTACGTTGATCAAGTGTAATCATCAACTTATCCAAACTTCTTACTCCAACATTCACCCAAGCAAGGACAATCTTAAGTTATCAGGGTTGTAGCCTAGGGCTGCTAAGGTATTCCTAACTTCTCTACAACCTATGGCTCTGATACCAATCTATCACACCCCGAGCCCAAGGAGAGTGGGACGTCACAGACTAGTACCATACATGACAGCGGAAGTAAACCATTATAAGTGCACACAAGTAGAGAAATCACATGGCATTACATAAGTCTTACAAATCTGGGACTATAACATTTAAGCCTAGTTACAACAGAAATGTTTGGTGACAAGTGTACATAGTTATAACTAATATCAAATGTAAATTGTCCAAGAGTTTAAAGTAGAGTCTAATAATGCCATGGGGTCATGGTGCTAGGACATCCATAAGTCTTCTAACCAAGCTGGGCTTCTATCGAGGGTTACCTGTAACATGGTTAAAATGATTTTGTGTCAACTAAAAAGTTGGTGAGTTAAAGTGATTAAGTTTGTAAACAATAGGATTCTTTGAATATCCATAAGTTGTTTCTAGTATCATAAAATCACTGTTGTGGGGTCATAATTAACCCTGCACTCAGTCCCGGCTGGCCTCTTCTAAAGTTAATTTCGTACCGGTTAATAATAGGTTGAACTGAGCCTCAAAACAGTGTACCATACCTGCTATATGGTTCACCAAGTATCCTATAAAAACCTGTCATATGACACAAACGATCCCTCAAGATCTCAGTGGGGTACCTTTCCTATATGGAAGGCCCTATGTGTGGGGGATTCCCCAAGTAGATCTACCCATATAAAACAAGCAGTTCACAAAAGAATTAATGATTGTGATACATCTATGAGCAGGTATCAACATTTTCCACAACATATAAGCATCATAAAATAGCACAGTGATAGTTCAGTTCAAATAGAGCATGCTTCATCCCAAAACAATAGTAAAAAGGGAACAGTAGAACTCACCTTAACAATCAGGCAAAAGATCCTCGTGTATAGAAAATGATTCAACCGTAGCACCCTATGATCAAGATTCAAGTAATAAGCTATAGGTTCTCAAATTACTCGAAGTGTCACAAAGTGTATTTTATGGTTAAAGGCTTACCTGGCTTCGTTTCTTTGAAGTTTGTGTAAAAAAGTTTTATTTTTTGTAAAAGTTAGGGTTTTGGCATGCGTATGACAAGTTTTATGGTTCTTATAAATTTTTTGTCATATTGATAAGTTTAATATTAGTTTCTGGTCACAAGGTTAATAAAATTTTTGTTATATTGCAGAATTTACACTATGACCCCTCAAGATTTAAAATTTACAATGTCTACCCTATAGTTTGCCTTCTTTAAATCCTTCACCTCTTATACATTCTTAAGGTTTTTATAGCCTATTGGAGCCTGTTGAAACTCCAAAATTTCTGATCCTACCTGGCAAAGTTTAAAACAAATGTTTCTAATTACCGGTTACGGTAAAACCGTCAATTTTAAGCATCTAGTTTTTAAATCTTCTAATTTCACCCAAGTTCTAACTTTAGAGTCTCTAACTTACTGAAATAATGTGACTTTTATAGTTTTTAGCCTTCTCGTTTATTTTTAAGGTTTTTATCCAAAATTTTCCCCCGGTTTGGCCTACTTTTGATAAATAATTCCTTAGAATCATTTTTAACTCAATAAATCACTAAATCTGAATTTTCTCACAAAAATATTTATATTTTTAGCCTGTAATTGTTTTAAAAACTTCTAAGTCTCTAAGTTTGCTATTTTTGAGGATTTTACCATTTTTCCTTGCTTTTCGAGTCCCTGAACAAGTTGGTGATAACTAGACCATCCATTACTAAGTTTTCTAGTCATCAACTCAAGTTTTCAGGCATTCTAAGTCCCTAAACTTTCTGAAATCTAATCTTAGGCCTCGGTTTCACATAGATATTGCTACAATAGGGTGTTTTACACCCCTTACACTAGTGTAATCATCATAGTTGTTCTTAAACATCATTAAAACACTTTGTAACTTCAAACCCAGATTATAATGACATTTGTTTTTCTATTTTAATCAGGTTATGATTTTGGTTGAGAGGGTTTTCAAAACAAGTGGGTTAAATGTTGCTAAAACGCATAAAAAGAGGGTTTACAAGGTGGAATCGTTGTATACCGACCCTAGATTCATGGGTTCTACTTGGAATAGAACTTTATATGAAGTCTGAGTCCCATAAATAAAAGATTTGATCAGCGAGCTTTCTATTATAATGAGGAGAGTAGAGTTTTAAAGTAGGATAGGGATGAATATGTTAAGATTTAGTCATTAGGAGTT
>BJCO01000423.1:0-11854 GCA_018326465.1 Flaveria floridana | reverse complement strand
AAATAGCCTTTATTAGGGGTGTTCAAAATATTCGAATCCGAGAATCCGATCCGAAAATCCGAAAATCCGATCCGAAAATCCGAAAATCCGAATCTGAAATATCCGAATTTTCGGATATCCGAAAATTCGGATTCGAATTCAGATAATGATTTTCAAAAGTTTCGGATATTCGGATATCCGATTATCCGAAAACTCAAAAATGTTTTTTTTATTTTTTTTAATTTTAGATATATTTTTACTTTAGATTGAGATTTTTTAGTGTATATTGTGAATTTTATGATATGAGTTGGTTTTTATATTATTTTTATAATATTATATGTCTAATTATTGTAAAAAAACTAAAAAATAAAAAATAAAAAAATTAAAAAATGAATTTCGGATATCCGAATCACTATCCGAATCCGTATCCGAAATTCGGATATCCGAAATTTCGGATACGGATACGAATAGTGATTTTCACTATCCGAAATTTTCGGATATCTCCGAAATTTCGGATATCCGACTTTGAACACCCCTAACATTTATCAACCTTCAGTTTGAATTTGGCTAAACTGTTAGGCTAATTAATATCGTGCAAGAACATGTATATGATTTCAAAAGCCAATAAAATATTTTCTCTTTGATAAAGTTCATATGGAGCCTTGTTAGATGCTTTGACAATAAACATCTTGTTCTGAACGTTTATAAAAAAAGTATTCACTGTTTCAGCATGGATCGAAGAAGATGTGTAGCTTAGAGTCAACCAACATTATATTTGACATTTCTATCTATGTCCTATGTCCATGCTCGACAACACCGTTTTCTTGATGAGTTCTAGGAACATTAAATTATTTTTCAATGCTTTTTTCATCATAAGAAAATAAAGAATTTGATTTTTAAATTATGTGTCTTATCATTTTGTATTATTTCATTTTTAACTTTTAAAATAAATGGTTTTCTATTACTTTCGTTGGACAAGAAATAGACCTAAGTGTATCTACTAAAGTCACCGATGGTTACCAAACAATACAATTTGCTTCCGATATTTATTAAGTTGGTTGGACCAAAGAATATCACATGCAATTAATGATAATGGAGTGTAATTTGCGTTCAATAACTTTGGCTTTTGGGTGACTTTATGTTGTTTTCATTTAGAACATGCAACATATTGGTCTGTGTATAAAAACCTCTTTTGAAGGTAAGCATGCAACATGAGTACTTATAACCAGTTTGCTCATAGCTTTTAAGTTGACATATCCTAATCGTCGATGCCAAAGTATTGACTCATTTTCAAATGTTTTTGATATCAAGTGTCGCGGTTATGCTCCTAATTTTATTTGTTATGACTTTCTTCTATTATCTACCTCTCAATATAACTTTTAATTACAAAAACCATTTTAGATTTTGTGTTGTACCACCATCCTCACTGCAACAGGCGAGCTTATGTCTACTAACTGATAAGAACTTGATATGATTGGAAAATAAGGATAATAGATAATATGTTACCTTTAGAATAACTTATGAGTATTTATGTTCTTGCTAAATGACATGACCACAAGTACAGCTAATCTACAGTTACACTATGTTTTAGTTACATACAAGTTGCCTATTTTTAATTATATTAGATTGAAATATCTTCTCAATTTAATGGCATATATAAATGTTAAAATAGCTTCAATCATACCATGGTCAATATATTCTTAAGACATTTCTTCACTTAATATACTTATCCTCTTAATATGTTAAATTAAAGAGTTTTAATTATCTTTTGTTTGTTTTGCCTCTTTGTGATCTCGTTATTTATTTGTTACTAAAATACTTTTTTTATAATAATACGAGTTAATTACATAAACAGTCTCTATGATTTAACGAAAATAACAGTTTAAAATACCAACTTTGGTTTGTTATGTGTCAAAATGAATTTACAAGTTTTAATACACCTGTGAATCCTGATACTAAAAAAGTAATAATCTGTTGTAAGTTATTATTATGAGCTTTATAAGCATTTGCTACCATCATTATTTCTTGGAGCGGATTAAGTATTTGATATTCAGTTTGTCCATCTATATTCCATTCATATATGGATGTAAAAGTTATAATCTGTTGTTAGTTATAATTATAAACTTTATAAGCATCTGCTGCCATCATCATTTCTTGGAGCGGATTACATATTTGATATTTAGTTTGTTCATCTATATTCCATTCATATATGGATGTACCATCGTACTTAGATTGTGATAACGTATGTCTTCCTTCAAATTATAGATCAGGTGGTGTTGGTTGATAATAGTAGTTTTTTATTTATGGTTTTGGAGTATATGTAGTATGTCTTAAGGTCGTCTTATTCAAAACCTCAATTATGACATCCTTCACTCATTTACGATACATAATAAAGAAAAAGGCACCACAAGGCGTGGAATAAAAAAAGTCCTGCTAGGCATGAATGGCTACTTTATCAATTTTTTCTTCAATATTAGAAGTATCTTCTTCGTTAATAACGCTTATGTTTAATGATTTTCTTTTTTTTTCTTTCTCTTTAATATTTTGTAATATTGATCTTTCTTTATTCACGGGTGTAGTTATACTAAAGGGTATAAATATCGTGTTTTCTTCTATAAATTTTGAAGTACTTGCTTCAACTTTACCATCATAGTTATCCACCATCCATGCAATTATTGAAATAAATCTCATAATCAAAGAAGATAAAAACAAATTTTTAATGGAACGAATTTCAAGGTTACTATCCAAAAAGGATCATGGTTCTAATATTGAAGATGAGCAATATCAATTACATATGAATTCAATAGAATTGAATATATCTAATATAGAAAGTAGTCTATTAATTTGGAATATTTAAAACAAGATGTTAGAACTATATATAAAATAGGAATGTTTGATTTTCTTCAAGGATATTCAATTAAAGCAAGTGAACAAACTATACCCATTAATAAAGATTATCAAAACACCCAATTGTTATCGTTACAAGCTATTAAAGAACCTAGAAAATATTATAAATTTTACACATAGGACTAGTTCAAGTTGCTATAAAACCCATGTTTAGATTAGGAATAGATGCTCCAATCCTATTAATATTAAGAGATGCTCGGCATACTAATATTAATAATTCACTATTACCCACGGCAAAGTCTAATATATCAAATGATCCAATATACTTTAATTGTTATACAAATTTTACGGTAGGATAATTTGATCCCTAATATTATGGATACTTAACGTTAACCGTTAAAACAAAAAATTTAGAATTCAAAGAAAAATCAGGGGCTGTAATTATAATTTATAGAATATATTATAAAACGATGACCACCACTATAGAACCTAAAACAAAACTACTATCTCCTAAAGAAGAAACTATTATTTTTGAGGCAAATATTTTACTATAAAATAAACACACCAAAAAGGCTAATATGGAACGAAATAACACAACTATTAACATGGAATTTACAAGAAATTAATCCACCAAAACCTATAAATATAGATAACCAAGCACCAAATATTGTAGAACATTCTGATGGATCTATTATATTATATTTAATAATGTTATATCTGAAACAACAGGACCGGGCAAGGGTGCTAATGCAACAGTTTCACAAGGTTGGACAGAAATAAACAACAACACTTAACAGATCAAATAGGGAACCGGCTTATGAAATAATGAATAAAAGTAAAGAACACAAGTAGAACATAAGTATTTGATTTTCAAGAATGATGTATAGTCCTCTCAAGTGTTACAAGGCTTAGTCCTAGGGACTGGTACCTGAGATACTTTATACTACATCCTACAGCTGTTCATACTTTAAAGACCAGCTATAACACTAATTTAGACAACAAGATCAATGTAAAGTCAAAAGGCAGATTGCCTCTTGATCTGATGACCCTTTCATCATTGAGCGTCTTGCTTCGACCATTGGCCTAGAATTCAGCCATGTGGTTTGAGTAGATAGGGGGTTAACAGTAAGGACAGTAAAGTATGCCGATTGTGACAGAAATTTGATGATGGGGGCAAAATCGACATCCTTTGAAGAATCAAGGATGGTGACCTGGTTGTGTTAGGGATTCAAGAAAATTTTTTAAAGATACTATTTGATTAAAGGAATTGAGAGTGAATGGAGAAGATGATTGAAAATTTTAGGTTTTTGCAATAGTAAAGAAAGTAAAGAAAGAGAATCGGAAGTTTTTAAATGGGGGTAAAAACCAAACCGATAAGGTGAAAAGACAGTTTAGGTTTTGATTTGACTAGGGTGATAAGATAAGCCATTTAAAATATTCCGTCAATCATCAATAAAATCTTACTTTTTACAGAGTGGGGCCCAAAGATTCCATTACAAAGTAATAGTCTTTCTTCCGAAGGTAAAGTTGCTTCCGAGAGAAAATAGTTGTGTTTCTCAGTATTATCTTCTGAAGCCAGTTTTACTTTAGAAGCAAACCATGTCTCAAAGACAAATTTGCTTCTGAGAGTAAAGTGTTTTTTCGAGAAATGAAGTTAGTAAGCTTCGGAAGTGGATTTGATCTATGATCATATTTTCTTCCGAGGCTAAAACCTCTTCGGAAGAGAATACTAGTGCTAAGGAATTTTCCTTCGGAAGATAGATAAAGATCTCTTTTGAGGGTAAATTTCTCTTCGGAAGAATTCGTACTTAGAAAATCTGAAGAAAACCTTTTGTAACAGGGCTTAGATTATATAAAGATAACATAGACAAGACACATTGTAAAGGTTTTCAAAAGAGATAGACTAGTTAATGTTAATCATCCTAATAGATGTGATTAAATACTTAAATCTTTGTTCATCAAAGGCTTTGGTGAACAAGTTAGCATATTGTTCATTTGAATTGACTTTGACTAGTTTGATTATGTTTTTCTCATGAATATCTCGAATGAAATGGTACTTGATGTCAATATGCTTTGTCTTGGAGTGCTTGACTGGATTTTCTATGATAGAAATGGTACTTTTGTTGTCTATATGGATAGGAGTCTTCATGAAGTTGAAACCATAGTCTAACATCTGATTTTGAATCCATAGCAGTTAAGCACAACAACTTGCAGTAACAATGTATTTAGCTTCAACAGTTGATGTAGGGCATGATTGCTTCTTACATTGCCAAGAGATGATCCTTCCACCAAGAAATTGGCATCCTCCTGAATCCTGATATGGAATTCTTGTTAATGTTACAGCCACGTAATCATTGTCATGTAACCATAAAGAATGAAATCCTTATTCTTAGGATACCAAAGGCCTAGTTTGGGATCTCCTTTGAGGTATCTAAGAATTCTCTTGACAGGAATTAGGTGTGAAACTTTAGGAACAACATGATATCTTGATCAGATGCAAGTTGCAAACATGATATCAGGCCTAATTGCAGTGAGATATATTGTCCTGTATTGATACCGATCAGTATCATCCCCCTCGGAATCAGGAGAAAGATTGTGATTTCTGGGTATAGGTGTCTTGGCTGGCTTACAATATTCCATCTCAAATCTTTCTAAGATGTCCTTGACATGCTTAGATTAATTTATGAAGAACCCTTCTTCCATCTATTTTATTTGAATCCCAAGGAAGAAATCTATCTTTCCCATAGAACTCATCTCAAATTTTTTTCTCATGATGCTTTTAAAAGCTTTGTACATTTGGTCATTTGAAAAGCCAAATATGATGTCATCAACAAGACTTGTACAAGCAACATGTCCTTCCCAAACTTCTTTATAAACAGTTTCTTATCTATGGTGCCTCTGGTATAGTCATTCTTCAGAAGAAACTAAGACAATGTCTCATACCACAGCCTAGGTGTCTGATGTAACCCATACATAGCTTTATCTAGTTTGCACACATAGTTGGAGTGCTATTGGTCTTTAAATCCAGGTGACTGGCATACATAGACTTCTCTATCGATATCCCTATACAAAAATGTACATTTGACATCAAGTTGATAGATTGTGAAGTTCTTGGATGCTGCAAAAGCAAGAAAGATTCTCATAGCCTCAAGTTTGGAAATATATTCAAATACATCAGTGTAATCTATGCCTTCCTCCTATGTGTATCCTTGAACAACAAGTCTTTCTTTGTTATGATAATCAAACCTCTATCATCTATTTTGTTTCTGAACACCCACTTAGTACAAATGGGAACTTGGCCAGGTGGTAATGGACATAGGTTCAATACCTTTTGCCTCTTGAACTGAAGGAATTCCTCTTGCATTGCTTCAACCTAATTGTTGTCCTTAAAGGCTTCTTCTACCTTCTTTCGTTCCATTTGAGAGAAAAAGTTGGATCTGACTTCTTGTTTTCACACCTTCTGAGACATCTCCAATGATGTTGTCAGCTAGATAAGTGTTGTGTATCCTGAGCCAAGGTATCACATCTAGTTGTATAGATAGATTCAAGTTGGAGAAATTTTACTCAGGATTTTGAACACCGCCACCAGCTGATGTATCAAACTAATTCAATGAGGACTGATTGAATAAATGTGTGACAACATCAATAGCATTTTGTTGTGAAGCAGCACCAATAGTTTCCTGTTCCTCTATATTACTGTCTTCATCTGCTTGGTGTGGAATGTTGGAGTTATCAGCTAATGAGTTTTGAGGCTCAGTTGACTAAAAACTTGTTGAAGCTCTATTGTTTTCTGAGATGTTCAAGCTTTCAGGAGTTCTAGTAGTAGGAGATTGATCTTCATAACTTCTTGAAGAAATTAGAATAGGTATGGGTAACTCAAACAGTTAATCATCATATGAGTCACTTTGAGATCCTATTCCAGATGAAACATTCTCACAAGATGGTCTAGAATAGTTTGGAAACAATTCTAAGTCAAAGATATGGTCAGGATCATTTCCCTTAACACAAGGAGTGTGCTCACTGAAAACAATGTTGGCTGATTCCTCAAATTGTTGACTTTTGATGTTATATACTATATAAGCAATAGAGTTTGAGGAATACCCAACAAAGATAGCATCATCTGACTTTTCATCAAATTTTGTTAAATTATCTTGTGTGTTAAGTATGGTGCACTTGCTACCAAAGGATCTAAGAAAGCCAATGAACGGTGGCCTCTTGTTTCATAGCTCATAAGGGGCCCTTCTATGGGGCTTAACAATGAGAATCCTGTTCTGTACATAACATGTAGTGCTGATTGTCCCTGTCTAGAAAGTTAGACGCAACTTTGAATCAACTAACATAGTTCTTGTAGCCTCAATAAGTGTCATGTTCCTCCTCTCAGTAACACTATTTTGTTGAGGAATTCTAGGAGCACTGTATTATTTGGCAATCCCTTTGAGTTACATAATGATTTAAGTACTTGTTTCTTAAACTCAGTCACTTAATTACTTCTAATGATTTTTACATTGTGATCAATTTGATTTTCAATTTTAAAAATAAAAGATTTTAAAGTTTTAACAGTTTCTTCTTTAGTTCTTAAAAAGAATACCCATGTAAATCTTGTAAAATCATCAACAATCACAAGACAGTATGATTTTCTTGCAATGCTCATTATACTTGTGGGAACTAATAAATCCATATGCAATAAGTGTAATGGAGTGGTGATAGAGTTAACCTCTTTGGATTTATGAGATACCTTGTGTTGCTTCCCTTTCAGATAAGCAACACAGTTATCTTTACAAAAAAAATCCTTTTTAGGCATACCATATACCAAATTATTTTTAACTAGTTTGTTCATGGTTTTAAAATTAACATGACATATTCTTTTATGCCAAAGAGTTGACTCATCACCATTAGCTTTGGAAAAAAAGCATGATACTTCACCCAGTGGGGAAGCATTGTTCATATCCAGCTTATACATATCCCCTCTCTTAGGAGATCTAAGAAGCACCAATTCCTAAGGAATTGTCATCCCAGGTTTGAGGATAATGCACTCATGTTCAGTGAAAAGCATCTGGTGCTTTTAATCATAGAATTGATAAACACTAAAGAGATGATGTTCAAGCTGTTTGATAAAGTTTACTTTGTCAAATTTTAACTTACTATTGAATACACTACTTCTACAAAAAATGTATCCTCCGACTTCACCTCCAAACTAAACAGGATCTCCATCAAAATGTTCAAACGGTTATAGGATAGATCTGTTCCCTGTCATGTTCCTAGATCATCCACTGTCCACAATCCATATATTTCCACTCTTATCATGTGGATGTCCCTGCACATATGGTGAAATGATTAGTTACTATTGTAAATCCAAGCCTTGTTGGTCTTAGGTTCTTCCAATATAGATGACATAATTAGACCAAAATGTATATATGGGGGTTCAACTATGGTTTGTGAAGAAGAAGTTTGACTGTAACATCTTTTCTAATCTTTCATTCCATCCTATGGTTGATCAATGTAATGAGGCTTGAGCAGCGTGACTTGCTTTTGAGGCTTCTTTCTTTTCGGAAGAAGTTATTACCACCTTTTCTTCCAAAGAAGTCTTTTTCTCGGAAGGTTTCAAAGGATTCCTTTTGTTTCTTTGTTTATTCTTTGGCTTGTTTCCCAAAGCTATTTTTCTTTCGGAAGAATGAGTTTCTTCTAAAAGTAACTTGTCTTTGAAAACAAGCTTTCCTTTCATTAACACTTGGACCATATGGTAAGGTCCAAATGTGAAACCATCCTTGACTCCTTTTTTCTTAACATTGGTTGCATAATGTTTGCTTGTGCTTGCTGGATTGTAGTAACAATCTTTAGCCATGTGGTTATGCAGATCACAAATTATGCACTCAATGGTTATTCTTGATGGGCCATGAGGGATGTTGTTTCTTGCACTTCTTTTCTTCTTTAACAACCTTCCCCTTTGACTTCTTTAGCTGGATAGGAATGTTGGTGCTACACTCCTTTCCTGAATCAGAATTTCAAACCACTTTGAATCCGGCTGAGATAAATATACCCTCTTCCCTTGGGTCTATCTTTAACCTTGACTCAAACACCTTCTTTGCAGTTTTTCTTGTTGCCTTGATTTTATTCTTTCTATCTTTAGTGGTTAGGGGTTTATTATCAGTGGCGAGGATGAGGTTTTCTACCTTATCCTTTCCTGTGATGGCTACCATAGTTGCATCATTCTTTGGCTCATTGGATAGTGGGTCAACAGTTAGAACCTCTTGCTCATCAGCACCACATCTTGGCTATCTAACAGACATATAAGAGTATGGTGGAGCAATTTCATTGGTTCCCACCCACTTTTGTTTTGATAACACACCTTAAGTGGGAGAATGGTGCAATGATAGTATTGAAGTTATGCTCTTGATTAGCATACTTCTTTGATTTAGCCTCAGCTATTACTAGCTGGGCTTGAGCCTCAGTCAACTCAGAGATTAAGTATTTTATTTGAGCACTGTAGTTTGAATGTTAATATCTTAAAGAAGATAGAGTTTTCTCTAACTGTTCAATTTTGAGTTTATAGTCATGTTCTGCTCTCTTAAACTCAGATTTTAATATGTTTAAGGACTCAATATCAGATTTAATTTCCATATTATAATCTTGATACAATTTAACCTTAGCAATACAGGCTGGAGTACAGAGGTGTTCATGTACCTTACTGTCTTCAGTTCTAGCTATGAGAGCTTGAGCAGGAGCGACATCTTGCACCATGAAGCTCCAATCAACTTCTTGAGCAATAGTTGCAGTCTGTTGTTTAGTGGGTTTGGATGCAACTTTTGGTGTAGCAGGATGTTGGGAAACTTGAGTTGCTCCTGGGTTAGATCTAGGAGCCTTGCATTTACTTGCAAAGTGACCAAGTTGGTTGTAGTTATAGCACTTAGCCTTTGACTTGTCAAACCCAAATTTTCTATTGGTTGGGTTATGAGGGAATTGGCTTTCAGTTCTCTTGAAGAACTTCTTTGCTCTATAGGTTAGGAGAGCCATTTACTGGACAATGTCCATGTACTCCACATCATCTAGACTAAAATACTAGAGATCATCAAAATAGAATTAAAAATCTCTAGAGTGCTCATTTCCTGAAACAAAAGCACAACTATCCTGAAAAAGGTTTTGTTGAGCCTGTCTAGACCTGGGTGTCTCAGAAAATGTGATGTAGGGCCTAGAGGAAAATGATGGCTGCAGGGGGTAGTTCAGGTACAACTGGGGATTTTTGGGAGTTCTTGAACCTTCAGCAGTATGTAGAGCATTGCTGACAGGAAGGTTTGAGCTTCTGTTCACCTGATGGCCTTTCTAAGTTTTAATCTCCATACGGTATCCAACAACGATTCCATATGGTTTAAAATTTAGTAGGCATTATCTGTTACCTGCTAATGTTGAGAGCATCCACTATTTATAATATTTTCTTTGGTCTGCGGATGTTTTTGTACATGAATAAATTGATTAATGATGAATGGGGACCCAAGCCTGCTTAGTCTTGGGTTTTCCAAATTGCAGAAATTTTTCATCAATTTTAAGTGCAAAAATCTTGATTTCAGGTTTTGGGTCATCTAAGGTTTTATCAAGTTTAAAAGACGTCTTCCATTTCCAGACTTTCCAGTTGGCTTTGGATTTGTTGGATGCTTTGACACCGTCTTTTCCTCGATGACTTATTGAAGATTTTGGATATGGTGAAAAATTCTCAAAAGTTTGCTTCTTGATGTTTGCAGCTACTAATTTGTTCGGTAGATCTTTTAAAGGTGCCAAAATTTTCTAAAATCAACACTTGACATGTTTGGCTTCAGAACAACTTTATGAGTATCAAATTTTCTTTTTAATGTTTAGTTAGTAGCAACAAACCTTTTTGACTTCGTCATCATCTTTATCTCAAAACCCATCTTCCGCCATACATAAACCCTAACTTTGCACACCCATAACACTCTAAAATCTTAGCTGAATCTTACAAATGTTGTGTCTATCTTGAATAATTTCTTGAGAGAAACACGTATTTGAAAGGGACTCATGGAAAACCCAACCATTCGTGAGATTTGACAATTCACATTCAGGGGATTTTAGGATCTTTGGAACTAAAGTCATGTTTATATGCTTCACATTCTTAACACCATCCGATTATGTGTTACGGTTATCAATTTCAAATAAAATAGCACTTTATTGCTTCTATGCGAATTACACTTGTATCTCTATGTTGGGTATGAAAATAAGCATAAAACATATCATTATCATGTATGCAAGTAGCAGATGCATATATACCTTGATGAGCATAGGAATTGAGATACAAAGTTGAGATTTTGATAATGTTGGAACAACCTTGGCAACTATGTATTTAGAACCTCATACGAACACATTGGTAGACAAGTTAAAACTACCTAAGTTGGGAAATTTTCAATAAATCAAATCAATATGGTTTCTCACTCATGGAAATTAATGCTAAAGTCATAGTCTTTTTGTTGTGAAACCATCATATAAATTAGTAAATCTAATACGTAGATGCAAAAATGTTGTCCTTATAATAGTAATCTTAAGGTGGTACGAGGTTTGTGTGATTTTTGTAGGAAATATGAATACTTTCATAAGCAAATCTAAGGGTAACACACCAGAGTCTTCAAGATCTTCTAAAAAACAGCATAAGCAAAGTCTAGGTGAACTATAAGATCATGACTAGTGAGGTGACCCGTGTTATGCACGGGATTGTAAAATTTATAAATGATAATTCTGATGATTTATATGTTAGTATTAACAAATTGTAAAAAAAATCACATGTGCAAGTCTATAAAAAAAATTATAACAAAAAAAAATGATGTTAAAAAATGAATCCTCGAAATATAAGAAAATAATAGCGAATATATAAATGGTAATTATATTAAAGTTAATGTGCTATATTTTAAATTGGTTAAAAGAAAATAGAAGAAATTTCTTTTATGTTTAAGAGATTAAGTGTAAATTTGATTTAACCTGAGAGTATAAGTTATATAGTATAATGATTATAAATTTAAGTATTTAAATA
>BJCO01000422.1:0-12105 GCA_018326465.1 Flaveria floridana | reverse complement strand
ACATACATACATACATACATACATACATACATACATACATACATGCATACATACATACATACATACATGCATACATACATACATACATGCATGCATACATACATACATATATATATATATATATATATATATATATATATATTTATGTATATATATATATATTGAGCGAGTCTCCTGTTAAACCCGAATCCGAGCCGACCCGAGACCAGCCGACTTATATCGATACTCTTTAGACGTGTTTTAATACTTAGTCACATTTAATTATAGGTGCTGGATTGTTTCGTTGCTCGCATCTTTAGAAGTCTTTTGACCGCTTTATTTCTGAATCTTTACAAGGTGAGTTTCGCGGCCCTACTTTCATCATAATTTTATAAATCTTTGGGGGAAAAATATGCTCACTCCTTTCAAGTTTGAGCTCAATTTATTTTGGATTAACGTGTTACTGTTTGCAAGCTATATCTTATGCATGAGTTTCTGTGTGGTTCTTTATTCATAACTATTTAACTTCGGTGTTGGAGCCGACGGGTATTGATAGTAGTATTGGGTTGACCCCCACTCCAATGTACGTTAGTATACTAGTTGAGACTGACTATGGTTATGATCAACCCTTGGGTGAATATGTTCCGACAATTGTCGTGTGGTTCGTCATAAGTTTAGTTGTGATGCTCATTTGATATTACTTGTGATAAACTGTATAGACTTGTGGTTCCATAAACTCATACACAGCAACAAGTTTTCAATTTATGTTTAAACTTGTAAACTCACTGACCATGAGTTGACTTTTGAGCATATCTTTTCAGGTGATATTAATCAAATGGGATAGCTAGAGCCGGTGCCTTAGTAGAGACCCTAAGGATTTTAGTAGATCTGCATTAGCATTGGACTATCATTTGAAATCGTTTATGAATGCTATGTTGAACATTTCTGTTTGTTGGATTTTATGTTGAATTTGATATTGGTTAATCGATAGACTACGCTGGTCGTGGAACTGACAGACCATGACACATGTCACCATTTGTGTCGGGTGACATCATGACACGTTGACATTTCATCAGGGTGACATCATGACACGTTGACATTTCATCATTTAATGCATCTCTATTAATTAACAATGTGTTATGACGATCCCGTCCGTTACATCCTCGTGCTTCCATTATAAGCGGGGGCGTGACAGATGCTGTGATTTGAATATATTGCTATTGTCGGTGATTCTTTATAACTTTTCGATGATGTTAAATGATCATTAACCTGAGGCTTATCCTCGGGTCCATGTTGTTGCTATTGTCAATGGTTTTTTGAAACTGGTCGATGATGTTGAACGGTTGTTCACCTTACGCTTATTATCGGGTCCATGATGTTGAGCGCATGCTCTTCTGAGACGTACTAGAATGTATAGATTTGTGGGTTTATTGGTACCTCTGTTTGTTGGGGGTGATCTAAACCCTAATTTTAGGATGTTGATAATGAAGATGGCTACATCTTTATTAAAAATTGTTCGGTTACGATCATGTGTATCTTATTTCGGCGCTCCTAAGCTGTGATGAGATACCGAAGTGTTATCGGCTGCTGAGACGTGACTGTCCATTATGGCTAGCATCCGTAACCAAACACTTTTTTGGGTCTGAGCCTTGAGTTTCAAGTTATTTTGAATCTGTAATCATGTGCGCAACGCAAGCAAATGAAAAAAAACCTAGTTATATTTTACAAAAATATGAATTATATAACTATATATGTGTGTATTTGTATATGTGTACACACACACATATATACGCACACTATATAATAATACATTTAGGAGAATGAGATTGGTTTTTTAACATTTACTTTTTGAACATTTAAGAAGGCAAAATTGTCTTTTATGGATTTGACTACCATAATTATCTTTTACACACACATGACAATTATATGATTAAATGTTGATTATAAATTACATAAATTAGTTAAACTGCAGCTTTAAATTTATAGTTATTACAACTAATAACAAAGTTCATGTAAATGATTTGGATGCATACATTATAGATTTTTAACTAAAAGTTCGAAATGTTTGTTCTGAAACAAATGCTAAATTTGAAAAGTTTGAAGTGGGAAGGGGACAAGCTATAGATGGTGCTAAGTTCCATTAATTGAATGGTAAAGCTAGAGAACTTTCAGCAGTTGGTGACTCAGAGTAGGTTATAATTGGCACTTGATGGTTTGTTACTGGGATTTAATGGTAAGATGACTAGGATTGTGAGATTCATGAATGAGAGCTAGAAGTGCTATAGACCTTGAAGTGTTGGATCTCTCATTAAATTAGTTGAGTGCTTCTTCATCTACATTTATTTCCATTTGGTAAGAACCAGAAATTTCATAAAATTCTTCTAAACTATGGTCTTTAAATTCTTAATTCTTTTAGTAGACACGTTATAGATTGTCTATAATTTTGGAAGAGATCTCAAGAACTTTCTAAGGATATCATTATATTCAATCTTCACACCAACTTCAATACGATTGTCTATGAGTTCAATATATCTCAAACATGTTTTTGTCATTGTTTCTCCTCTAAAGAAACAAAAGTTTTCTAACTTTTGTTGTAGTGCGTCTCTTTTCATATACTCTATTCCTTTATATATGGCTTTCAAGGCTTACCGTAAAGTCTTCTTGAAGCCATGAATGATGTTGTTTAGAATGCACATTCTAATCACCCTCATTGCTTTAGAATCCACAGCTCGCACCATAGGAACTCAAGGACAAGAATTGACTGCCATAATCTTTGATCTTGATTTCTTAAGAAGTCCTCCATTTAGATATTCCAAGTATCATAGTCATATGAAGCGAACATGAGATGTTTGGTTTAAGTATCATTATCTAAATCATGTTTAATAGACATATCTACAGATTCCCTTTTAAGAACTGTATGTTTGATAAGCAGTTTAGAAAAAACAAATGAATTGCTGCAAATTTTTTAGAAAATTAAGAGACAAAGCTCTGACAATACTTGTTGGATTGGTTGGAACCAAAACTTATGTAAATCAACAATTAACAAACACAAAATCTCTAATAATTTCTATAATCAAACACACACAAATACTTGAAATACAAATGACCACCTAAAGTTCTTTCAAAGTATTTTTCACTCAATATCTTGAACAATTACATACATGTAACAACAAAATCAAGTGCTAAAACTAACATCCTCTAAACTATACAAGTATGAATTATTTATATAATAAAAGTTAAACTCTAGAATCAATCATGGTCGTCTAATCTAGGTTGAAGATCACTTGCAAGATACAACTATTAATCTATATATTATTGTAGGACCGGTTAAGGGAGGTCAATACAATCAGTCACATAATGAGGAGAGTGTTAGCACACTTAACAGTTCAAATAAGGAACCAAATTTAAGAACAAGATGCAAAGAACACAAGTAAAGAAGGAAATAGAACTCAAGAACAATATATATGGTTTTCAAGAATGTTGTATTTTAATCTCAAGTTATTTTACAAGTGTTACAATGCATAAATAAGATACAAGACCATAAGATACTTTATACTACATACTTGGAAAGCCAGTTAGAACATTGAAAGAAAACAAAATCAATGTAGACTTAAAAGGCAGATTGCCTTTTGACTAGTGACAATGACATGCCATAGCTCACATCCTAATATATTACAATAAGGATAAAAGTACATAAAGTAAAATGTTACAGACTCAAGACCTCAATGTACAATTGCAAAAGCATGGACCTTTTCACCAACTCATGCAAGTTGGTGAGTCTTCAGATTTATAGCTTTATGCAAAGTACATCCGAGAAAAGCATATTTTCGTCTATCTTCGAAAGAAATCAGTCTTCACTTCATATGGCTTCGGAAGACTTTGTCCTTGAAGCTTCGGAAGACTTCATCTTTTGGCTTTGGAAGATTTGGTCTTTGGCTTCAGAAGATTTTACACATACAGTATTTTTCTGTGCAGAGTGTAAAACTTCTGAAGCAACTTCTACTTTGTAACAAGTGCATGCATGCAGGAAGCCTTGGGTTGCATCAGCCTTCATATATAACCTTACAAACTCCCCCTAGGATGATGCTACGAAAACAGAGATGATTGTTCAGTAGTTGACCGTCTTCATTCGGATCAAGACATTTCCTTCTTCATTATTTGGTCAGGATCCTTTAGACTCTTATAATATCTACTCATGTCATGGAGATCATGCAAAGGTAGATCAAGCATGTCTTGCCAAAAGAAGACTCTCATAATATCTGTATGCCTATAGAGATAGTGACAATGGTGGCTGCAACATGACTGCAAGTTCCACATCTAGGGGATGCCAATTCAGTGGTGGAAGGATAGTCTCATGGCAATGCAAGAAACAATCCTTTGTATCTGCATCAACTGCACAAGCTGAATACATTGCTGTTGTGAGCTGTTGTGCTTAAGTGCTTTGGACTCAGAATCAGATGCTAGATTATAGATACAACTTCAAAGAGACTCCCATCCACATAGACAACAACAATGCTATCTCTATCATAGAGAATCTTATGCAGCACTCAAGGACAAAACACATCAACATACAGATACAAAGGATTGTTTATTGGATTGCCATGAGACTATCCTTCCACTAATGAATTGACATCCCCCAGATGTGGAATTTGCAGTCATGTTGCAATCACCATTGTCACTATCTGTATAAGCTTACAGATTAAAGTCAGAATTATTTGGATACCAAAGGCCTAGCTTAGGGGCACCCTTGAGATATCTAAGAATTCTTTTGACAGCAACCAGGTGTGACATCTTAGGGTTGACTTGATATCTTGCACATATACATGTAGCAAACATAATATCAGGCCTGCTGGCTATAAGATACATGAAAGAACCAATCATAGCCCTGTAAAAATGTTCACCTACACACTTCCTCTCAAGATTAGGTCCAATGGAGTGGTTTCTGGCTATGGGTGTCTTTGCAACCTTACATTCAATCATGTTGAATCTTGTAAGTATGTCTTGTACATACTTCGACTGCCTTATAAAGATGCCATTTTCAACTTGCTTGACTTTAATTCCTAGAAAGAAATTGAGTTCCTCTATGGCACTCATTTCAAATCTATTCTTCATCAGCTTCTCAAAGTCTTTGTAGAGCTTTAGATTGTTGACCCAAAGATAATATCGTCTACATATACTTGAACCAGTATCAAGTCATTTCCTGTTCCTTTGATGAAGAGTGTTCCATGTATAGTACCCCTCTTGTAGCCATGTTGATAAAGATACTGAGATAGTGTCTCATACCACTTTCTTGGAGCTTGGTGCAGCCCATAAAGAGCTTTATCAAGCTTGCAAACATAATCAGGATGATATGGGTCTGCAAAGCTAGGTGGTTGTGTGACATACACCTCTTCATCAATCACCCCATATAAATATACGCACTTGACATCAAGTTGGTAGACCTTGAAGTCCTTAGATGCAGCAAATGCCAAGAATATCCTAACTGCTTCAAGTCTTGCCACGGGAGAAAAGACATCAGTGTAATTAATTTCTTCTTATTATGTATACCCTTGAACAACCAGTCTTGCCTTGTTCTTTATTACAAGTCCTCTATCATCTTTCTTATTCCTGAACACCCATTTGGTTCCTATGATAGTCTTCCCTTAGGAAGAGGACACAGGTTCCAAACCTTTTATCTTTTGAATTGAAGCAGCTCCTTTTGCATTGCTTCAACCCAACTTCCATCCTTCAAAGCCTCATCAACTTTCTTTGGCTCTATCTGGGACAAGAAACAAGAGTATAGACAAACATTTTTGTCATGGGTTTGTCCTGTTGTTCTCACCCCCTTGTCAACATCTCTAATGATGTTTATGGTGCGGTGTGATTTGTGGATCCTAAGTTGAGGGATCATAGCAAGTTCATTTGACAGATCTAGATTTAGAAGTGTAGATCTGGCAATAAAGTGTTTCCCACCACATCAACACACTTATCAAGAGAAGCTTAATCCAATGTGTGTGTGGCATTATTGATGTTGTCTTCAATAGAATGGTTATCAGTATCAAGAAATTCTTGATCATTTTTACCAGTACCATTTCCTCCTACATTTGAAATTCCATCATTTGTGTGTTGTGCCTCTAAGCTAGAATTTTCAGGCACCTCAGATGTATCAGCTTGATTTGTCGTTGTTGTGCTGATAGGAACTTTATTTGTAGGGTTAGTTACCACTGGAGCTGAAGTAGTAGTCTTACTTGGTCTTCTCAGCTTATATGTTGGGTCAGGATCTTCTGTTGATGGATTACGTGTAGATCCTAAAACACTGTCATAAGATTTGTTAAAACAGTTGGTAACTAAATCAAGATCAAATAGGCAGTCAGGACCAGAACCTTTCACACATAGAATCTTATGATTTTAGCTCTATGATCACTAGGATTCTCAATTTTCAGAATGAAGTTCTTCAAGATCTCTAGAGTCTCATCCCAAGGAAGAAAACACAAGTGAATCTTATGAAATCATCTGTGATCACTAAACAGTATGAGGTCCTTCCTAGACTCATTACATTGGTGGGACCAAAGAGATCCATGTGTAACAAGTGTAGGGGAGTAGTGATAGATTTCTTTTCCTTTGGCCTGTGGGACACCAGGTGTTGTTTCCCTTTCAGGTATGCAACACAGTGATCATCACTTGTAAACTCTTTCTTTAGCATTCTAGTTACCAAATCATTCTGAATTAACTTATTCATGTACTTACAGTTTGCATGGCTCATTATTTTATGCCAGAGGAATGACTCGTCAATATTTGCTTTAGATAGAAAGCAAACTTCTCCTGAAGGAGATTTTTCATGCAAATCCATCTTGTACATGATCCATTTCTAGGGTCCTCTAAGCAAAATATGCTCTTTTGGAATGACCACCCTGGGCTTGAGAACAATGCAGTCATGCTCAGTCAAGAGCATGTTATGTCTCTTGTCATAAAATTCGGATACACTCAGTAAATTGTACCCAAGCTCCTTAACAAAGTTTACCTTTTCAATCTTGAGCTTACCATTATGACCCTACCTCTTCATGTAATGTAACCTCCTGCATTTCCTCCAAAAGCAACTGGCCCTCCATCAATTTTCTCACAGTTTTAAAGCAAAGAGCCATTGCCTATTATGTGCCTGGAAAAACCACTGTCAATAATTCATATATTCTTCTTGGTCTTCAGCTATTCCTGCATAATAAAAGAGAGTTAGTTATATTTGGAAACCTAAGCCTCATTAGTCTTGGGCTCTTTAAAATGAATTGAAGACAATGCAACAGTAATTTATTCTATGTTAAGACTCTAGGGATCATTTGCTATTGTTATTGAAGAACTTTTAGTCACATGGTCTTCCTTTATCTTCCACACCATCTTTGGAAGATTAGACTTGACGTTCAATACTTCGGAAGTTTTTACAACTTCAAAGGTTTTGGAGACTAACCCTTTCTTTCACTACAACAAGCTTCAGTGTTTCGGAAGCATTCCTTTCTTTCGAGACTAATATCTTCCGAAGGCAAGTTTTCACACTTGCCTTCAATTTCATTTTGGAGCTTCTGAAAGAAACATAGCTTTCTTCTAAAGCTTTCTTCTTCTTGCTCTTCTAAGAAGTCTTCTTCTTTGTTATGTTGGCAGTACTTTTGGGATTATAAAAGCAATCCTTAGCAAGACGAGAAGAACTGCCACACATAATGCAGTCAGATTGCTTTCTTCTGAGGGTCTTCTTATGAATGGAAGACTGAGTTTGATCACTTTCCATCTCCATCCCTATCCTTTTAGATGTTTAGCAAGCCTTTTAGGGTGAAGCTTGCCTTTGGAGGGGGATGGTTCGTGCTGAGTAGCAGTGTTGCACAGCTGGTCAGCCTTTATTTATTCACAGGGATGAGTTAGACATGAACTTGAACTCTTGGCACTAGAGTTCAAAGTTGTATCCATAGTCTTTATCACTTCAAAACCTACAGAGATAAGAACTTATTTCTGCTTGGAGTTGAAAGTGGCCTCGATTTCTTAAGCTCTCTTTGATTTCCTCTTAGCTTCTCTAATCAAGTTCTTCCTCTTTGACTTTTTCATCCCTGACTTCTTTCTCTCCTCAGGAGAATAGTGACCCTTGTGAGGAAGATCTTCTTCACTTTTTCCAGATCTATCCTTTACTATCTCCTCTTCATCCTCTTCATCACTAGGATATATGGATGGAAGCTCATCTTAAGTAGTTCCACACCTAGAAGATCATATAGAAAATAGAGTCTGTGAAAAAGCTATCTCACTAGATCCCAGTCCCTATTTGTTTTGATAACATCCTTTGGCATGTAGGGATGAGGATATTATGTTCTTGAAGCTCTCTTCTTCAAGAACATGTTTCTCTACCTTGGCTTTGCTGTCATAAGCTCAGCTTAGCACTCAGTTAACTTAGTGATGAGTCCTATTGTTGGTATGCTCATGTTTAAGAGTTGAAGTGGTTTTCTTTAAGTCTTCTATATTTAACTTATACTCATTTTCAGCTCTTTTGAAATCAGATTTTAAGATGTTCAAGAACTCAAGATCAGATCTCATCTCTAAGTTATGAGACAAATATCTATTTACTTTAGCAATGCACTCTAGGGTAGAAAGATGTTCCAATACATGGCCTTATCAAGATCTGCCATCAGTGCTTGGTTTGGAAACACATTTTCTACCTAGAAGCTCCAATTAAAGTCTCCTTCTTCAACAACAACTACAGCTTGCTGCTTGGGCTTCTCAGTGTGTGGAGCTCCCTTAGTGTAGTTTGACTTGGGTTGTGCTTGGCCACCATTTGTCCTGGGTGCCTTGCACTCCCTAGTAAAGCATCCTATCTGGTTAAATTTGTAACACTTCACTTTGCTTTTGTCCAGTTCAAACTTTCCACTGGATACATAGCTAGGAAACTTCCTTCCTGTCCTCTTGTAGAATTTCTTAGCTCTATGAGTTAGAAGTTCCATTTGTTGAACTATCTCCATGTATTCCACATTAACTGAATGAATATAGTCCAAATCTTTAAGGGTGAAGAGGAAGTTTTCTGTACTTTTATCATGAGACACAAAGGCTTTTGATGAGCTTCTCTCTTAGAATAGGCTTCCTTGGATGTAGCTCTTCCTAGGTGTCTCTGGGGAGATGATGAAAGGGCCCTTTGGTGAGTTGTCAGGGTAAGAGATAAAATGGTGTTGTGGTTCTCTACAATCCCTTTCAACCACATGCAGGGTAGAACTCTATTGATTGCTAGAGTCGCCAGATGGATTTTGCATGTTCATCTCTATCTGGTAACCATTGAGTATGCCATACAACTTAGTGAGAGTGAGAATCTTGAGATTTTTAGTCCTGTTAATGACCACACAGTAGTGTGTTCATTGTCTAGAAAGAGACGACATGAACTTCCTCAAAATATCGATGTTCTCTAATTTCATTCCAATATCTACCAGAGCGTCCACAATCTTAACATACCGGAAGTATTGTTGAGTAATGGTTTCACCAGTTTTGAAGGTGAAGTTCTTAAAATGCTGCTTTAAAAGGACTTTCTTATTTTCTTTGGCTTCAGTAGACCCTTCATACATCAGCTTCAAGGCATCACAGAGCTGCTTGGCAGTTTTGCACTTCTTGAATCCTATGTAGATGGCATTTAGAAGAGCATTTTAGAGGGTAGTCATGGCCTTTTGATCTACATCTATTCTTTTTCTATCTTCTTCAAAGTAGTTAGCCACTTTCTTGGGAATCATGCCACCTCCAGCAGTAGCTGAAGAGGTGCATGGAATGTAAGATCCTGAGGTAATAGATTCCCACATCCTGCTATCTTGTGACTTGATAAAGCCTTCCATTCTTAGACACCAAGTATCAAAATCAGCAAGAGTGATCAGTGGGGACTTTACCATGGTACTGATTTCCATATTAGACTTGGATGCTGCCATTTAAGATGTTAACTGCTTTGTGAGAACTGAGAAGATTTAAGATGGTGAGATCTTACAATCAAGAGCCTGGAATACTCTGATACTAATTACAGGACCGGTTAAAGGAGGTCAATACATTCAGTTTCACAATGAGGAGACTGTTAGAACACTTAACAATTTAAATAGGGAACCAGATTTAAGAACAAGATGCGAAGAACACAAGTACACAAGGAGATAGAACTCAAGAACAATATATATGGTTTTCAAGAATGTTGTATATTAATCGCAAGTTATTTTACAAGTGTTACAATGCATAAATAAGATACAAGAACATGAGATACTATATACTACACTCTACAATCGGGATACTTAGAAAGCCAGTTGGAATATGAAAGACAAAAAAATTAATGTAGAGTCAAAAGGCAAATTGCCTTTTGACTATTGACTATGACATGCCATAGCTCACATCCTAATATATTCAAAAATGATAAAAGTACATAAAGTAGAAAGTTACAGACTCAAGACCTCAATGTACAGTTGCAAAAGCATAGACCTTTTCACCAACTCATGCAAGTTGGTGACTCTTCAAAGTTGTAGCGGAAAGTGGTTCAGCATTATGCAAAAGTACGTTCGAGAAAAGCGTATTTTCTTCTATATTCAAAAGAAATCAGTCTTCACTTCATATGGCTTCGGAAGACTTTGTCCATGAAGCTTCGAAAGACTTCATCTTTTGGCTTAGGAAGATTTGATCATTGCCTTCGAAAGATTTTACACTTAGAGTTTTTTTTGTGCAGAGTGTAAAACTTTCAAAGCAACTTCTACTTTGTACTAAGTGCATGCATGCAGTAAGCCTTGGGTTGCTTTGGTTGCATCAGCCTTCATACATAACCTTATAGTTATAGTATATCATAAATATGTATTTCTATTGGTTATATAAAATGTACAAAAACAAACAAACAAATCAGTAGAGTAATAGCATTAGTAGTTGTAGGGTCATGGTTGCACCACTACTCTTTACCACTGACATGTTTGTTCTAAAAGCAATGTATCAACATATACAACTACTGATCGACAAATGCAGTGTATCAACTGATACATAGTTATTTGATAGATAAAGTCTTTAGTAGGTAGACTTGATCTTCACCACTTGGGATTGTTTCAACTAGAGCTAGATTGCATTATTGATCAAGTGTTTTTGATAGATTCATAATTTCAATATCCCAACACCTTGAAAATTTTCCTATTAAAAAAAGAATAATAGTCAAACCATTATGGTATATGACCTTTTTATGTCTCGTATTTAATGCTCCATATCAGATGATATATCCGTATGGAGGTCGAGCCTTCGGGAGGCCAGATCGTCACCTTCACCACCAGCTTCTTCTCCACTTCGTCTTTCTCAATCCATCTATAATTTCACCCACAAAACTTGTAATTATGGATCTTTATCTCAAACCATTTTACAACCTGCAACTTCGAACTACCTTGGACTCTACCTAGCATCATTTAGTTGGACGATGAGATTCCTCAAACATATGCATCTCCACCGCACTTACATACTACACAGTCAATTATATAGAATAGGTGCAAGGATTTTCGAGCTTTACATGAATCACACATGATTAAGGAGAAATCAAGATAGAAGTAACTATGGATAGAGAAATCATTCAAGTTACAGAGGATATACCACTAAGGTGTTTGGGTTCAATGTACAGGGAAAACCCACTAAATTTATTTGATCTTGTCTGGTTTAGATCATTTATGAACAAAGCTACTCTCTAATTTAGTGTATATATATACATATATAGGGGGAGGTTCTATTAAGAAATAAATTTTGCCTAAGAAATGTAAGAAATGATCTTAGCCTTCCATTTCTTAATCAATGTCTAAGATGAAAAGTTGCAAATAAAAAAATGCAAGGGTATTTTGGGTATGTAACCACTTTTGTTGACTTTTTTGAGTTTCCCCCAATTTTTTTAAACGTTTAAAACTTTTTCATGCTAGATTATTTTTAAAAAAAATTACACCATAAAATCAAGCATTTTTTTCTCTTTAAATTGAGTATAGTATTGCTATATTTTTTTATAAAAAAAACAAATTAAGTGAAATTGTGCTGCATTTTAACGTTTTTGTGCTGTATTTTATAAAACAGCACAGGGTGGTGCTGTATTTCATAAAACAGCACAGGGTTGTGCTGTATTTCATAAAACAGCACAGGGTTGTGCTGTATTTCATAAAA
>BJCO01000419.1:0-14425 GCA_018326465.1 Flaveria floridana | reverse complement strand
ATTAAACCTTGTCTCTTGGGCTGCCCGGAAACAACGAACGGTCTCAAGATCTTCAACAGAATCAGAATATAAGGCCGTTGCAGACACTGTGGCAAAATTGATCTGGTTAAAAGCTCTTCTACATGAACTTGGCATCTCAACAATGTCATCACCCACTATCTGGTGTGATAACCTAGGAGCTCGTGTTCCATGGCCGCACAAAGCATGTCGAGGTGGATTTTCATTTTGTTCGAGAACAAGTGGCACAAGGGCAGTTGAACGTCAAATTCATTTCCACGAGTGATCAGATTGCTGATGTCTTTACAAAGCCCCTATCCTCTCAAAGATTCCTATTCTTACGATCCAAGTTGCAGGTCGTTCCCCGCCCTCAACTTGCGGGGGAATGTTAGACAATATGTTTAGTCTATGTTTAGATGGTATTTAATATTTATAATTCTAGAGGGTATCTTAATGTAATATCCTACTCTATATATAGAGCATCTTGTAATTCTTAATGAATACAATAAACACACGGTTTCTCTAAGATATATTAACTTGACATTAGAAAAATGTGGAATCTAACTCTAGAAGATAATAAGACATCTAACTGTCAAATGTTATTAAGATCATTACTTTGAAGAAATGCTAGAGATCATTAAACTTGATATTTCTGCGGCATCACGAATACATTGTTAAATCATTTCTATCAACAACTTGTAATCGTATGAAAACTCCATGAAATCCCATTCCTCAATCAACAGGTACATATACAAATTACAAGGAGATAACTAGGAAACTAAATCACTTGAATAAAAGGAAATGAGTATTACAATTTTTGTCGTTTAAGTATACCTAATATTATGGATCCTGTCCTTAAACTTTGATATGTACACTGTGTCCTTTATTTGAAAACTTACCACGCTTTATGTCCTTTTTACTAACAAAAGTTAACTTTTTCAGTTAGTTTTTTTGTAAAAGACCATTTTACCCTTACCCCTTAAAGGACGAGATCTGTAATTTTTACTAATCTTTTATTTTTTTTCTTTTTGTTTTTATTTTATTTACTTTATTTTTCTTTAATTTTTTGTCTTTTCTAATCATTTTTATTTTTATAAACTTAATTTTGTTTAAAAAATAATCACTTTGCCCTTAACCTTTAAAATGACGAAATGTGTTATTATTAATCTTTTATTTTCGTTCTTTATGTTTTTAATTTTATTTTCTTTACTTTTATTTATTTTTAGCCACTTTTGTTTAAAAAAATTATTAGTAGATATATAGTTGTACTGCAGATTTGGTGATTAGCAGAATTATAGGAACAGATTATCAGTCACAGCTGTATTAGAAGCAGCAGATTATTTGTATTATAAGCAACTGAATAATCTGTATTCAATGTTGTAGTTCACAGCTGTATTATAAGCAGCAGATTATTTGTATTATAGGCAACTGAATAATCTGTATTCAATGTTGTAGTTTTGGTAATAGCTAAGCTACAGGAACTTCTTGTATTTATATGATGTGATTGTGAATGAGAAGACACACAAAATATTACAGCTTATAAAAATATCATAAATATTAGTAATAATTTAGTTTTATTTTTTTATAAAATGTAATTTTATTTATAGTTTTTTATTTTTTTAACAAATTTATTTTCATTTGTTCACTTTGTTCATTGCCTTTGTGATGAAACTAATAGAAATTAAACAACTCGATGTTCAACTTTTTTGGTACAAGATTTTTTAGTCGTTTCAAATTATTTGGTTTAGGGTTTATATTCGAAACCGGTTGGAGAAAGTAAGATTTTGGTTTATGATATGAATTTTTAATTATTCATATTCAATCAAATGCTTTGTTTTAAAAATATAAATATAGTGTGATAGCTCGTAACTTTAATTTTAAATAACATATACTAAAAGGTTTCTAAACAACTACTTGAAGTTTTTAAAATAAACAAATCATTCAAATTTTTTTTAATTTAATGCACTTTTATTCAGTGTTTTAATTAAACTGTTAATAAAGATTTTTTGTCAATGTAAATGAAAAACAAACCACTTAAAATTAAAACGAAACCGAACCAAATCAGTTAAACCAAACAATTACTAAGTTTTGATTTTGTTTGGTTTTACGTAGGGTCGTCCAAATAGCTCACGGCTAGTAGCTCACTCGGAAAGAGCTCGAAAAAAGCTCCCTTGAAATGGCTAGGTTTTAAACTGAAGCGAACCGAGCCGCTCAGTATGAAAACGAGCTGAACTCGGTTTGGTTCGTAACGAGCCGAGCCGGCTTGGTTTAGCTCACTTGTTAGCTCGGCTCGATATGGCTCGGATTATTTTACTTGAAATATATATATATATGTTTTTTATGCATATAACATATATCATTGCATTTACTTATTTGTTAAGAATATAATACATTTTTTAACTAATTTTTTATTAACGATGAATATATCATGTATTTATTTGATTGATGATTTTTAGGGATGTCATCTGCTGTATTATTGTATAATTTCCATTTCTACTTTAGGGAAGTAATTAAATGTACTGTGTATATATTTCTGTGAATGAGGAATGAATGGGCATCGAGCATTTCAGTCAATTACCATTCTCTTATATACCATTCTTTTACATTTTTTTGTTAGAATATTAAACTATAATGTTTGTTTTGGATCGTTATATGTGATGCTTCTATATTTTTATATATTAGAATAAACTATTCAAGCATACTTTTAATTTATTTATTAAAAGCATACTATTAGTTGTATGTGGTGTTACAGATTTTATTCGTTCGATTTAGATATTGATGAAGTTATTTGTATTTTGTTGAAGTTGAACTTAGTTTCTTTAATTTAATTCACATTTGGTAAAACTTGATATAAACCGGTAATGAGTTATGTAGCATTTTAAATTTATTTTGTATTTGATTTTTTAATTGTGTTTATGAAATTAAAACCGAGCCAAAACGAACCGAGCCGAGCTCGAGCCCAGATTTCCAACTCGGTTTTAAAACCAAACCAAGCCGAGCTGGCTCGGTTTAAATTCGAGCCGAGTTCAAGCTTGCCCTAGCTCGGCTCGGTTCGGCTCGTGAACAACCCTAGACTTTTACGATTAAGCTTATTGAATCTTTTACAATAAAAACACTTAAATATTTCATGTATTAATCACCAATGATCCTTAGCCCAACTGGTTAAGGTGAGGTACCCATGATATGTAACTAAAGGGAGGTCATGGGTTCAAGTCTCACTTTGAGCAAAATGCTCAGAGTTGAGCCAAGGGGTTTTCTCAGCAATGGGTTTCCTCCAAAGGGGGTTGGGGGTGCGGTCCCGGCTGGGAAACGGATAGGTGGGCCCGATTATAACCAGGTATAATATACGTATAGCTCAACTTAGAATAATTATAACCAGGTAAAATATAAAAAGTCACATACCAAATTCATACGGTCTCTAAATGGTTTCTAATATAAATCGTAAGCCAAATTCTTTAACATAGTTGAAATTCTTATACCAAAAAGGTAATAGAAAAGCAACGGTGAAACAAAATTGATTACTAATTTAAATTTTATAACATAAATATATTTTTTGAGCTCTCCAATTTGTTCTTGTACAATTAGAAAAGTAGATAACTAATTTTAAAAAACAAAAAATAATATAATAAATTACAAACCTATAGATAAAAGTATATTTTATAAAAAAAGATTAAAATAATCAAGTAATAATATTTCTATTAAGTTTATAAAATAAAAAGGGGGATTAAAAAAGATAAAGTAAATAAAATAAAAACTAAATGGAAAATGTAAAAGATTAATGAAAATTGCAGATTTCATCCTTTAAGAGGTAAGTGCAAAGTAGTCTGTTTACACAAAACTAACCGAAAAAGTAACTTTAGTTAGTAGAAAGGACATAAATCGTGATAACTTTTCAAATAAAGGATGCTCAGTGTACTTATCAAAGTTTAAGGACAAGATCCATAATTTTAAAATTTGTGATTTACTCAAAGGAAATATATAATAAATAATATAAAATTATAAAATACATAATATATAAAAGGTCCGCTAACAGTCCCCTGCAGTCAAAGCAGTACCTGAACCAATGCAAAGACTGGACTTGAAGAGTGAATAAAGCATGCGGGAGACATTTGGTGAATATGTCTGCATATTGGTAATCGGCAGGAACATGTAGAACGCGGATGGGACCAAGGCGCACCATATCACACACAAAGTGAATGTCAATCTCAACGTGTTTGGTGCGTTGGTGCTAAACTGGGTTGTGTGATAGGTACGTGGCTGAAATGTTGTCGCTAGTATATAACAGAAGCATGTCGAGCGTGACATGTAACTCAATGAGCAGATTACGTAACGAGGTGAGTTCAGCCGCTACATTAGCAACTCCTCAATATGCAGCCTCACCACTTCATCGAGAAATGGTAGACTGTCATCTGGAGGACCATGAGATCAAGTTGTCACTGAGAAACACACAATACCTGGAAGTGGAGCGCCAAGAGTCCGAGCAGCCCCCCCCCCCCCAAAATTTGCGTCTGAGTAAGTCGTAAGCTTGATGGACTTAGAGGTCGTGAGATGTAAATTATGATCTAGTGTGCCTCTAAGATACCTCAGAATACGCTTCATAAAGGCAAGGTGAGGTTCCCGGGGGGCATGCATGAACAGGCAGACTTGTTGCATGACATATGTGATGTCGGGCCTGGTAAATGTTAAGTAATGTAGGGCACCTGCGAGGCTTCGATAAAGGCTTCAATCTTCAAGCGGTTTCCCGGCTGTGGCACTCAACTTCGACTTGGTATCAGTTGGGGTGTGAGATGGCCGACAATTTTCCATATTAGCATGTTTCAGATTGTCAATAGCATAAGACTGTTGGCTGAGAAAAGGCACTTATTCGTATGTTTGACCTCAATGCCCAAAAAGTGGTGAAGCAACCCAAGATCCTTCATTGAAAATTCACGAGACAAGACAGTGATGAGGTGTTTTAGTAATCGATTATTGGCGGCACTGTGGCAGCAAGGATTATGCCATCGACATAAAGAAGCAAATAAGCCATATCATTGCCACATTTGTACACAAACGGGAAGGCGGTGGAGATGGGGTTGTAGTGGGCTAATGTTCAGACGGCGGAGAGGGTGGAATTGGCGGTGAAGGTGGGGCCGGTTGTAAGGTGGCAGGGTGTTCGTTTTGGGTTGTTTGGGGGCGACGGGAACAGGTAAACTGAATGGGCCTGGAGTTGGGTTGAGGACTTGGGGGAGTGGTTAGGAGAGATGATTATGAA
The DNA here is from genome assembly GCA_018326465.1 of Flaveria floridana. Taxonomy (NCBI): domain Eukaryota; kingdom Viridiplantae; phylum Streptophyta; class Magnoliopsida; order Asterales; family Asteraceae; genus Flaveria; species Flaveria floridana. The sequence goes on along the minus strand of BJCO01000419.1, from coordinate 9,177 downwards.
GGGGGAAGAGGAGGTGTTAGGTTGCTGGTGGGTGGGGGGTGGGGTTGGTGGACGGATTAGGAGGTGAGGATGGCCTCGTTTGATGGAAAATAGTTGGGGAGGGTCAGTGTCCAGAAATGTATATGATGTTGGTCTAGTTGTACAGGTTTTGGAGAATATGAAGGTAGATTCATCGAAGGTGACATGTCGGGAGACGATGACATGACCCGTTTATAGGTCTAGACATCGTAACCCCGATTATCTATCAGGTATCCAAGGAAAACACACAAAGTGGAGCGAGGAGCTAATTTGTGTGCACGGGTGTCGATTTGATAACAGGCACACCCAAATACACGTAAATGATCATAGGTAAGGTGTTTCATGTATAGGGCAGCCATGGAGGTATGAAAGTTAAGGAGTTTTGAAGGCAGGATGTTGTGGAGATAGACGGAAGTGTGAAGTGCTTCTACCCAATAAATTGGCGTTATAGAAGCATGGGTTAAAAGGGAGAGCATGAGTTCGTTGATTCGACGGATCATGCATTTCACCTTCCCGTTTTGTTGGGAGGTATGAGGACAGGAGAAAGGAATTGAATACCCTTTTGAAAGGCAAAGGTTTTGAAGTGCTATTATCAAATTCCCACCCCCACCCCCAATATAACATTGGAAACTTTTAATGTTCATATTAAATTGGGTTGCAATAAGTTTGTGCAATTGGGTAAGTTTTGTAAAGGTTTCAAATTTGAACCGAAGTGGGTAAACCCAAGCAAAGTGAGTGTAATCATCCAAGACAACAAGATAATATTTGTAACCATGTTTACTAGTCAAAGGAGATGTCCACAAATTACAATGTAATATATCAAGAGGACAAAGGTACTAGAATAAGATAAATCAAAAGGTAACCATTTATGTTTTGCAATTTGGCACGAATTACAAACAAACAATTTATTTTGTCTAGTGCACGGAATAAACTTATTTAAACTAAGAAAATCTAGAACATGTGAGCCGGGATGCCTTAGACGATTGTGCCAAAATGCAAAATCTTGATGAGAAAGGAAGGTGGCTTCAGTGATGGATGCAGGCACGGTGGCGGATATAGGTGACTGGAGCTATTGTGCCTTGTCAAAATCTTCCCACTCGGGTTTTAATAATTTGTGGTTTGTGAAGGACATTTTTTAGTTGAATGGGTTTCAAGGTGTAGGGGAGGGTAGTGCGACCCGATCCGACAATCGGTACTCGATTGCCATTTCCGACTAAAATTGACATAATAGTAGTACTTAGGTAGGATATCATACCTAAATCCGGAATGAGATGAGTGGAGGCGCTAGTGTCCATGAACCATTGTGAGTCCCATGGGTTTGTGGAGAGAGACCGATAAGTCATGCCAAGTTCATTAGGGTCTAATGGGTTGATTTCAAAGACGTGGGCTTGGGCTACTAGTGTTGTAGGTTTGGGTTGGTGTTGATTCCATGGAGCAGCCCACCCGGCCTGAGTAGGACAAGGACAGGGTGGTAAAGTCTAGTAAGAGTTGGCCCAATATGGTGGCATGGGAGGATATGATGTCCGGGCCCATAGTGGGTGTTGCTGAGATGGGTCGGCCGCTGTAGCAACTTGGTTTGGGCTCCTGGTAGAGGATCGGTTAGGCCTGTGATTGTTGTGCTGATCGCATCCCTTGGTTGCCCAGAACTAGACTGGCGGTTGTTTCTGGCCCCCAACATGGCCACGTCTCTAGTATTGGATGGTAGGGTTTGTGGGTGGTGGATTGTACATAGCTGCCATGGCCTCAGGTGGTGCTTTTGGACCCTGATGAGCTTGATGTTTGAGAGTTGTAACATGTTGCAAGCCTCTTCCTAGGTTGGCACACTTTGGTTGATGAGAGTTCCTACGGTGTCATATTTCATGAGCAAGCCATGGACCAATTGTGATACAACGTGTTTTTCGATAACAGGGTGATCCACTGCATTCAATTGGTCATAGAGATCCCCGAGTTACTGGCAGTAATCCTCAATGGTGGGCAGATCGTTAAGTTTCAGGTTCATGATCTTTTTGTTTAAGGCTGCTGCTCTTGAACCTTTGTTATTCAAGAACATCTTCTCTACTCGATTCCATGTGTCACAAGCTGTGGAGTTGGCTTCAAGCACCTTTACAACCAGGTCATCAGAAAGTGTTCTATAGATCCACTGTAGGATAGGGCATCTATCTTAATCCACTAGTCATAAGCTTCATCAGTTTCATTCGGATGAGGGGTGCCATCTATGTGATTGATGACATCGTATTCTCGAGCATGAAGTTGAAAAAGGCTTTTACCCAATTGGGGTATGACAGCTTTTTACCATCTAGGACCCGAACTTTTTTCTGAATATTAGTAAAGATGTAAGCAGGGTAGAGGGGTTGTTATTCGAGTGTTGTAGTGGCTATAGGCCGATCTTTTGTCTCAACCATGATGACAGAATTGAGGGGAAAAAGAAACAGGTTGAATGGATTGAAACTGAGTGGATCGGAATCCACTTGAATCGGCGATGGCTCAGGGACAAGGTATTGCGGCCGACTGAGGGTCGAAACCCTTCAGAGATGCCGGCGGTAGGAAGGTTTTCGGTAAAGAGCCAGTAGGGCTCTAATACCATGTAATCGTATGAAAACTCAATGAAATCCCATTCCTCAATCAACAACGTACATATAAAAATTACAAGGATATAACAAAGAAAACTAAATCACCTAAATAAAAGGAAATATATACTAAATATTACAAAATTATAAAATACATTATATAAAAAAGAGGTCCGCTAATACAACTTACCAGCATCACTGCTGATATGACATTGTAATGCAAGCTGATAATCACATATGTGTTTCCCGTCCTCAGAGAAAAAATAGGTAAGCGAAGAGAAGAGACCTATGCAATGAAAGCAAACAAAGATGCAATGAGATCACAATTTTAATATTGACTCAGAAAAGTAAAGTTACCTTCTAAAACCGTGCAAGGCATGCCACTTAAGTGATCGACTTCTGGGTCTGCATCTGTAGCAATTCTGATTGCCTAAAGAGAGTTTTAGAAGATTTTTAATATGATGATAATACAGCAGGGAGTACAACATTCATGGGTCTTAGAAGCATATGAACTAATAGAATTTAATATGGCACGCTATTTCAGCTTCAAAACTGATTTCATTTGTGAATTTCAGCGACAAGTAGGACTGTGTTGAATGTTATATTAACATTACTTAAAGATGATGTTTGGAAAAAACTAGATCTAATATAAAAATCAAAAAGTATATTCTTTTAAATGAAGGAACACTAGGCAGAGAGTGCGACGCAGCAGAATTACCTTTGTGGCACAATCTTGTAAGCTTGGGAAGCACTGCATTGATATGTTTGCTTCTTGAAGTTCTTTTAGAGCTTTATCAGCACCCCAACTAAAATATTTGTCATACAATATCACTTAAATGTTGAAGGCATACGCACACTATACAATACCATGCAAATAAATTGACTCAACAAGCTAACTAAAGTATATATATTGGGCATACAACACATCCATGCAGCTCTGAAAGGACTAGAGGACTAATTACTTGGATGACATTTAAGTCCATTTTATATGCATTATTGATTGTAACAAAAATTAACCTAAGAGCTTACTTCAAAACAAATCTGTTCATAACAATAAACCCAGAAAAAAATATGATTAAACGGTACAGCTAATAACAACCAGTCAACCATCCAACCCAATTTGCAGAATACGAGTGCCAAGCCTCCACTCTCACTTCCCCTTACCTTGAATCTTTTAAAGGTCCCGTAAGAAGCTCCACTGTTTGATGATATTGCAACTATTCATATAGTCCCAACTAACATTCACGACAGTTTGGCTGTCATGTGCTTGAATTTTATCAATGATTAATACTTCATAACTACTGATGTATAGTTCTCACAAGCATGGTGCCCAAACATAAATAAAAAAGAAGCTTCAATAATACATCAAATAACTGACCATGAGGCTTTATGTTGAAAACTATGCTTCCCCAAGGAACTTTTCCTCAAATTGATCCAACTCATAATACCCTGCCAATAAAAATTGCTAAAAATAATTGTTTACGCTGACAAAATCTGTGTGGTTGTTAGATAGTTCCTAAATAAAGAGTAGTACCTCTATCATTTCATACAAGGGCTGATAAATCTCCTGATTACTTTGACAGAGATTTTCCAGTTCCTTCTGCAATTCTTTTATATGTACAAGAGGATTAAAGAATGAATAAAACATAAAAAGGGCAAAAATGGAGCTAGACTACACTTACGGAACAGAACACCTTCTTCAACATCTATACTACCAGCCTCCCGAGCTATGTCCTCTATATTACTGAAAATAGGTAAAAAGAACTTATCTATAATATGTTACGTGACTGGTAATCCCAAAGTTCCACACTTTTGGTATTACCAACATTACATGATTATTAAGTTTTCCAAATTAGCATAAAAATCATATATATTGAAATTTCCTCACAAATACTAATAGAACTATCGTAGTATAGTATGGAATTTGTGAGATAATATTACTTACTGAGCCTCATCAAGAATGATAATATTTCCTCTAACATTTATTTCCATTGCTTTTCGTACTTGTGGATTCACAATATAGCTGTATGGACAAAAAACTATATCTGCCACTTCTGCCATGGCTTGTGCTCCAAAATATGAGCAACCTGGAGATTCAGGACAAAAATTTATCTACCAGGCAGTAACTTTGTGTTAAAATTGAAGTTATGATAAAAAACCAAACCTTCTACCATTTCTCCAACTTTAACAAGATCTTCAATATCATGGACTTCATAGCAGCCTCCTTTCTTAAGAGATGGGTGTGCTCTGATCTTGTGTGCATTCCTGTTAAAGCACATGGATGATTATTAATAATGATAGGATAAGAAACCTAATGAAAAGATAACAAGATCAGGCCATTTGTGTATATGAACATAAAAAAACTCACACAAATTCTCTGCAACCAGCTTTATTTTGTTCTCTCTCCTTGAGAAGTAGCTTACTATAATATTACATATTACACATAAGAAGTAGAAACAAGATATATAGCTGCATATTTTATAGATAAATAAATACCATTTCTCATCAATATTATCTTGACCTCGAACTTTAATGTTTGTACAGTAACGTTTTCTGGATCCCTGAAAGATGACTTAAAAAGATGAAAAGGTGAGAAATCTTCAAATTGTGGAAAGATCTGACTAAGTAAAGATAATCATAAAACCGACACGTATTTCATATATCATGTATGAGGATCACTTTCCAAAAGTAGTATTCACCTTCTAGTGCCTAGCTTACACGAAATCAAGTTTGGGACAATGTAGGAAACAACACTTGCGTATAGGTCGAAAAGTTAAGTAAAACTAAGAGAAAGATTGTAAGAAAAGTTGTAAGTTCTGATTGATCGTATTGGAAAAGTTACTTATACATGTTTCACCAAGAAATAGCATTTATAATACTTGAACTGATTCCATGGAGCATTGCAATTCTTCTTAAAGAAAGTTAGTGATAGATAGTCACGTCATGTGTTGAAAAAAAAAGCATGAAGCTCGCCTAGATGTGAAGCGACCTTGAGTGATGGAGATCACGCTTCAGACGGTGGCAAGCGAGACACGTACAAGACGTGTGTGCCTCAGAGCGCTTCAAACGGAGGTACGCATGTGCACTTCAGCCACCTCTACACCATCAGGAATTTTTGTATTTTTATGGAGCCAGTATGTTACATGTTAAATAGAATCATTATAGATCTGTTACTTCTATCTTTATAGATCCATTGATGACAACCTAAGCAACGCTCACATATCATACAGTCATAAACGAATGCAGTTGCTCTCATCTATCTGTGTCTGCAAACATCTATGCTCATCGGGCTGTTGCTGATGGCTCCATACTTAAATCCTATTTCCGTGAACAGTGAACACTCAACAGTCTCATACTCGCGTCTCCATAAGGTTTTCTGTCTTCTTTTCTTTTCCTAATGTTCTGCTCTGTTATTGTATGTTGTTCTGTTCAGTTTTTTTTTAGATTCTTCTATTTTTGTATGAAGTTCTGTGCAAATTCACATGTTATTCTTGTTGCTTTTCTGTATGTGGTATGCTGTTCACTTCTCATTCTTAAATTCCTATATGATGTTCACATTTGTATGATATTCTGTTAGTGTTGCTTTATTTCGGATTTTTAGCAACTAGATCAATTGTTAAGATGACTTACAGAGTTGCAGCCAAATATTTTTAATTATTGATTTGTTTCTACTTTATATTATTAAACAGATTATATAGACTTGTTTCATTTGTTTTGTACAACTTGTGGTAAGTAATCATATGTATGTTAGTCTTCTAGTTGTTAGATACATTAACCTGTTTTGGGTATGATATGGTTTATAAACAATTTAAAACTAAAAAATGTGCCTTGCCTATGGGATATGTGCACCTTCGCCTCTCGCCTCGGCTCCAGGACCTATCACCTCGCGCTTTTTAAAACACAGGTTACATCCTTATAACCAACAATATGGAGCAGTTTCACCTTTTTCGCTAATAGTAGTCATAACTACAAAAACTGCCATTTATTACTTACCTTCAGCACATCATACATATAGATTAGCATCCACTATAAGATAAGGATTTTCTGCTGACCACATTATTTTCCAGACCCACAAAAGTTCTTCTAACCAGGACAAACTTTTCTTTCACATCTAGCCATATTTCAAAGAATCAGTTAAGTTTATAAAAACATGCACTCTACATCTCCTAAGTTGTATTTTAACTAACTTAAATTCCTTTGGATTTAATTTGCAAATCCAGTTACATGAATATATGTTGATAACACTAAAATACCCAACAACTATATTGTACTGAATATACAACATAGGCCGAATAACACATAATGGACTCCGATATTAATCAAGAGTTCTAATAAATAAAAGTAAAAACCAAAGACCATAAACTTTGTAAGCGAACGGTCAAAAGGGTTGAAGTTAAGACCGATAAACACACTAAGTAACGCTCATATCTTACATAAATTTCTTAATAGTGCATATGTCTACTTCAAGCAGATGTTAAAATTAACTATATTTGAGTATTTGGTTTTTCATTAATATCTAAATGGGCCAAAAATGTCTGGCTGAAAAGGATGATATCTAAATATAAGTTTACAGACCTCAAAATCTTTTAGGATAAAATACAATTAATATAATTATATTATTAGATGTAAATACATTTCAGCAGGTTAAAATGAACACATACACATATAAGATCACTTTTAACACAGCTTAACGGTTTAGCATTGATCATCCAAATGTGAAAGGATTAAAAATGTGAGGTGTTCTACTCATAGAAAATAACTTTACAAGCTTCTCTTGGAGGTACATTGTAATATAGTTCTATGACTAGATGGAGATCATAATGAAACACTAGAACAGTTCTTTTCTCTTTTTTTAAAAAAGAGAATGAAAATTATTTGCTGCAAGCGAACTTTTCAAAATGAGCATGCAAAAACACATGTGTACAAGAAATATTGTCAAACAAATAACAGACCATAGACCAAAAGTACATTGTAGAACAATAGTAAGATCCAGATAACGCACCAAAACTGCCATGGGCACATGGTAGCTTGTTTTCCGAAATTCTCCAATCACTTGACTGATCTGTGAATGTGTCCGCCTGAATAACCAATACAAAACAATACAAATATATTGGTTCATAAAAAAATATAAACAAACAAACGAACAAACATAACCAATGTATCCCGCTTAAGAGCAGGGTCTGGGAGGGGTAGGTGGTGGCGAGTCTTTCCTCTATCTTGAGAGATAGAGAGATCGCTTTCAAAGAGACCCCCGACTCGGTAACAATAGCAATAGCAAACATAATATATAGCATACAACACCACAGTATAAAACACATAAAGATTTACAAATAAGCGACAAGTTTCAGCTATAAATGGCAGAAGTCGAATAGCTACACATCACGCGAGGGGTCCCGCAACAGGTCATCCTTAACTCTTCCTACCCACAGATCCCACTAGAAGTCCTTAATTTTAATTCTACGCCTCCATGCACTCCTATCCTCGACCATGGTTCATAAAAAATATATAAACTCAAAATCAAAAATATTTCATAATGTAATATTCACACCTGATATTTGCATTTGACCATTTTCTAGATAGTTTACCTCATTATCTCCTAAAGAATCACTGCTTAAGATCGTTAAACCCAAACCCAAACCCACACCCACTAACTGTAAATTATTAAATGAATTGATAATTTCCATTGAAACATAAATCGGATATACTGATAAGACTAACTAATCTCCTATCACTATGAAATAGATAATGCTTCCTAATTTAAATATTACAGATATAATACAATGGTTATCATTATCGCTAAAAGCCTAAAACACTCCCTCAGTTTGAGCAGGAAGTTGGCGGATGCATAAACCGGACTTGAATCTATTGAACAATTGTCGCGGAAGACCTTTCTTAAAGATGTCGGCTAACTGAAAATCCCAGGGAACATGAAGGACTCGATGTTGGACTAATCTTGTCAATATTCAATACTTAGAAGGGTTAATTAGTAAAGTTATTTATTTAATTGTTTGAGTCTGATTTAGTTAATTAATTTAGTTTGATTATGTTTCCTAATTTAAGTCTAAGTAGAGTAACTTGGTCTGCAAGTTGGTTTAGTATAAATAGGGGTCATTAGTGTCTTTGTAATCATATGTCAAGTTCAATAATATACTAAAAGAGTCGAATAGTGTTACTTCAATTATACGTGTTTGCATATATTTTCGGGTTGATCCAATTGGTTACTCCAACAATCGGTATCAGAGTTGAAGATCAAGATCTATGGTGGGATGATCGGAATTCAAGGGTGGAAAAGAAATCAATCCGCTCATTAAGAATATATAGAAACCAAACTCGACCAGGAGAGACAAAGATGAAGAGAAGATCGGCAAGAAAGTTCACTCGTTTAGTCGTTAGATTTAGGGGGTGTTTGTTTTTTTGAAAAACCTCTTCCCCACCTCTTCATCTGTGCGCTCGCAGACGCGGGAAGAGGTTTTTACTTCGCAGACTGTTTGTTTTTCGGAAGACGTTTCATTAAAAAACGTCTTCCTCACCTCTGCACGGAGAAGAGCTGGAACAATCTCTTCACAACCTCTTCTAACATCTTCTGAAGCTT
>BJCO01000418.1:0-11113 GCA_018326465.1 Flaveria floridana | reverse complement strand
TTTCGCATGCATGCAAATTGTCTTCTTTTCGCATGCGAAAATGCATGCAGTTGTCTCTTCGCACACTTCACTTTCAGCATGCATGTAAACACATGTAATCCAAGTTGTCCATCTCTAAACTATAGTGTAATCCAAATGTTTGATCCTTACAAGGCCATACCAATGAGCCAGACCGAGACACAGGAAGACACAAGCCAAAAGTGGGAGGCTATGGCAACTAGAGTCATCCAAGCAGCTAAAGAAACTCTTGGACTTACAACAAATAGGACAGTCGGTCATAAGGAATCCTGGTGGTGGAACAAAAATGCACAGGAGAAGATAAGAATTAAACAACAAAGTTCTAGAGAGCTTTTACGCTGTAATAATGAGGAAGAACGAGCAGAGCTAAAAGATAAATACAAGGATGCTAAACGAGAGGCGAAAAAGTTTGTGTCAGAGGCAAAGAACATAGCGTATGAAAGGATGTATAAGCGATTAGAGATGAAAGAAGGAGAACATGACATGTTTAAGATTTCCAAGGCAAGAGAAAGTAGAAAACATGACTTGAGAATGGTGAAGTTTATAAAGGCTATGGATGGAAAGGTCTTGGTGAAGGAGAAAGACATCAAGGGGAGATGGAAAACTTACTTTGATAACGTTTTCAACATAACAAACTGAGATCAATTAAACAGCTCAAATAACACAACAAAACAAGTGTTAGTGTAGAAGCATCACATTCGATGAAGTTACGAGAGCTCTAAAGAAAATGGGAAGGGCTAAGGCGGTGGGGCCAGAAAACATACCAATTGAAGTGTGGAAGTGCCTGGGAGATGAGGGTCTACAATGACTAACAAACTTATTCAACACTATCTTCAAGACCGTGAAGATGCCAGAGCAGTGGAGAAGCAGTGTCATAGTCCGCATATATAAGAAAAAAGGAGATGTCCAGTGTTGCGGAAATTAAAGGGGAATAAAACTATTGAGTCACACGATAAAACTTTGGAAAAGAGTTATTGACACAAGAATTAGATGAGAAACTCAGATAGCGGTAAACCAATTTGGATTTATGCCAGGATGCTCTATAATAGAAGTCATATACGTCAAAAGAAGGATAATTGAGAAATATAGAGAAAAGGAAAGGGACCTACATATGGTATTTGTTGACCTAGAAAAAGCCTATGACAGTGTGCAGCGTTAACTCATTTAGGAAAGTCTACGACTTAGAAGGATACCAGAGAGGTATATCAAAATAATACAGGATATGTATGATGGGGTAAAAACATGTGTGCGAGCACCAGCAGAGACACAGACTTCTTCCTGGTGGAAGTGGGACTCCACCAAGGATTGGCATATAGCCCATTTCTCTTCACAGTAGTATTGGATGAGATAATCAAGTCTATACAAGAGCCAGTCCCATGGTACATGCTGTTTGCGGATGATATTGTCTTAATATTAGAATCTAAAACGGTGCTTAACGAGAGGCTAGAACAGTGTAGAGCAGCACTAAAACGCAGAGGTTTAAGGATACGTCACTCTAAGATGGAATACATGCATTGTAACTTTAGTGGTGAGGCTGAAGAGGACACCCAAATTAGTATCCAGGTATGGCGGTCCCACAGACGTCTAGGTTCAAATACCTGGGCTCGTATGTACAGGAAGATGGAGAGATATATAGCGATATAGCCCATCGTGTGCAATCAGGATGGTGCAAGTGGAGAGCAACATCAAGGATTTTATGTGATAAGAGGTTCCCAACAAACTAAAGGGAAAACTATAAAGAGTGGTAGTATGTCCAGCTATGTTATACGGCACAGACTGTTAGGCCATAAGGAAATCACATGAGAGACAAATAGAGGTCGTGGAAATGCGAATACTGAGGTGGATGTGTGGACACATAAGATTGGATCGAATAAGAAACGACGTGTTTCGCCAAAACCTAGAGGTGGCTTATATCACAGATAAAATACAAGAGGGAAGATTAAGATGGTTTGGGCACATGAAGAGGAGAACGATGGTAGCACCTGTTAGAGTAGTAGAGAACATCAACTTAAAGGATAGGAGGAGTAGAGGTAGACCTAGCTAAGTTGACTTGGGATGAGATAATTAGGCGAAATATAGTAGACTTACACCTCTTTGAGCACATGATCGAGGATAAGAGTGAGTGGAGGCATAGAATTAAAATTTAGGACTTTTAGTTGGTTCTGTGGGTAGGAAGGGTAAATGGTGACATGAGGCGGGACCCCTCGCATAAGGTGTAGGTTTTCCACATCTGCCCTTTATAGGTGTTACATGCTGCTTATTTGATGTATGCACCATCTAAACCTTTATGTGATATTTACCTTTATGTTGTATGCTATATATTATGATTGCTATTGTTATTGCCTTTGTTAGCAAGTCTGGGGTCTCTTCAGAAGCGGTCTCTCTATCTTCCAAGATAGAGGAAAGACTCACTACCACATACCCTCCCAGACCCTGCTCTTGAGTGGGATATAGTGGGTATGTTTGTTTATTTGTTTGTTTAGTTCTAAAAGTAGTTTTCGGAATATCTTGTTCTTGAACTCATAACATTTATCAAGTACTAGCTAATTCGAAATTCAACTTCATGATCCGGAGGAATTCCTAGTAAATCATCTAGAAAAAGAAATAACAAGTTCTGCTACAACTAGTACAACTTCTAATTTCTTCTTTTTTGTTTTATCATATGATATAGAAATAAGATTTGCCAAGCATCCTTTCCGTAGGAACTCTCTGCCTTTATCATTATGATGATTCTAACTTCAGTTGCTCGTTTATCTTCTTTAATGATTATCTTATTTACATTAGGTGTATAGAGTTCAATCATCTTCCAATTATATAGGACATGAGCTTGGTTAATAGCTAACCAATCCATTCCTAATATGATGTCAAAACTAGCTAATTGCATTTCTAGAAGTTTCACTATAATAGTATGACCAGATAGAACAATCCTACCATTATTTAATGATACAGTGATCTTAATAGTATCCCCATTGTTTCATATGATTTGTCTAATCTTGCTAAAGGCTCATTCAATAATTTACATAATTAATAATCTATGAAATGTTTATATGAACTAGAATAAAATAAAACCTTAGCATAGAAATTATTAACAAGATGATTACCAGTAATAACATTTCGTATCTTTGTAGATCCTTTGCATTCATCACAAAAGCTTTCCTTAACTTTTTTACACTTGGATCAACTTCTTGATCCTCCTGCTTTCCCTATCTTGTTTGATTTTGGATATGCCATTTAATAATAATGTCCTTGTTCATGGTGGTTAAAATATGTAATCCTCTACTATCTATAACAATTTTTAGTTGAATGACCTTAAATTTTAAATTGTTATAGTACATGTTCATTCTGCATTTTCTTATATGCCTCCTCCCACACGTTCTACATTCAGACATCTTTGATGAGTATGCTTCTTGTTAAACCTTTTATCAGACTTTCTCACTTCATTATTCGGTTTTTTCTTTTCCTTATTTTTATTATTCTCCTCCCGGGTCCTAATCATCCCATCTATCATTAATCTTGCTAATTCAACAGTTGATTCAATCGTTTGAGGCATCACCGCCTTCACCATATCCCTAATCTCATTTACTAAACCCAAAATGTAATGATTGATCATGTTTGATTAAGGAGTTACAAAATGTGGTACCAAACGAGCATACTCAAAAATTTTTGTTGTATTCCCTTTGTGATCAGTACCTATCATTGTATGATTAGGAGATTTATTGGTAATCCTTTCCTTCTCTTTGATTGGACAAAACTTCCATACTACTAACTCCTAAAATTCCTCCCAGTTCATTACATAAGTCCTCTGTCATCCCTTAGCTTGTATTACAAAGTTCCACCATTCTAAAGATTCATCTTTAAATGAATTTGAATCACATAGAACCAAATCTGATTGTACACATTTTCTTATAGCTAACATAACTTCAATCTTTTTCAGCCAATGAATTGCTGCCATAACTCCATCATTCCTATTGAATTCTATAGGTTTGCATGCATGGAAAGTTTGGTATAAAAATTCTTTGTGTATTTTCTTCATCCATGATGGTTCTTTTTCGCCACTTTCACCACCAAATTGTGATGTTCTTCTTTTTCCATATTTTTTATCTTTATTTTGACTTAGATATTCCTTATTTTTCATTGCTAAGATTATTATTGGAATTATATCTTTGATTCCTTCGGCAATCAATTGTTGAATATATTCTATTTGTAAATTTGTAATGTTTGATTTTCATTTCATTGGTGGCTTTATATTCACTATGAATGTAAATTGATTAATGGCCTTCGTTATTCTTTGAAAAGGACATCTAAATTAATATATATATGCATGATATTATAGATTCTTATTTTTTGAGCAAACGTATATTACAATGTAGTAATAAAACATATATATTTGATGTTATTCTCTACCTCATCTATTCTAGTCATCCATGAGTTTTTCTCAACATTCAGATATTTCAGCATCCCATGACATGATATTTTTCCCGTTTGCTTTACTTTACTTCTAACAAGTTTGTTCCTTCCCTTACTTTTTTCATATTTTCCTTTTATTTCATCATTTACCTAGATGGAGTGGTCCAGATGTTCAATCATTCATTGGGGATAGTGATATGGTTATCCATATCATGGTGGAGGATTCTTAATACCCGTCATGATGTTATGATAAATGTTTGAATTCGTATCCTACACTTATATTATTGGTTAGAATGTTTCGTATGAGGGTGGGTTAAAGTTTTGATCTTTTCTTTTCAAATCGTCATAAATCTTTCTTAGCTCTTCATTGGTGGGCATCTTGACTCTATCCATGGATTGTCTTACCTTCATCTAGGTTTACGTGATAATTGACTAGGTCCAACTTCATCTTTTCTTGAATGTTTGTCTTACTTTCATCTAGGTTTATGTGATAATTGACTAGGTCCAACTTCATCTTTTCTTGAAGGTTTAGTCCTTGGTTGTTATGGGGGAGTGTCGATCTCTAGTTTATGTGTTTTGAGGCACCTTATTTCTATGAGGAATCTGCTTGATATCTTGCTTCTGCTTCACCTTTTATTTGGCTAGTAACCTCAATCCTAGTATATAGCTTCATTCGGGTAGTAGTTATATGTATTATCAATAGAAATTGGAATTGGCGTATACCTAGTTCCCATATTTTCATCATCAGGTTCGTAATTAGATGAGTGATCTTCACTTACAATGTAATAAAATTGAATTTTCATACATCCTACAAGCTAGTTCATTTGTTAGGTATCTTTATAAATTTTCTTATTATGTATATTCACTAATCTTGTTAAAGCCTAGATATAATTATAAGCATTATCTAATTTGTTATAACCGGCGGTTTGATACCAACCCGTCACCTCATGATTTTTGGACACCCAAGGAGCGCGACTGATTGGTACACATTTTTTCATTTGTTTATTCATAATTTCAAACTTTAAGCAACGAATGTTCTTTTGAGAAAATATATCTTTCAATATCCGTAACTTCTATATTCAAATTATTATCATTTTAGAATAATGATTTAACAAAATCTTCTACTTAAAGTAGACATTATATTTATTAAAAAAATATAGCCACAAGATATAGTGTGCCTAGGATCCATTGTCCATTCTAGCATCTATTATTGGCTATAATAAGCATGCTTGAAAATTTTATAAATTGTACGTCAGCATAAAAAGGTGGTGAGTATATTAAATAGATACAAAAATAATTACGCATGAATATAGGTAAATAGATTAGTCATAATGTTATAGTAACTACATATTTAATTAACAGTATGTTTCAACTGTGGTGTTCATCATTCATATATATTGGTGTACTCGTTAGTAAGACTAATAACGGGACCTTCTGAATCATTATTATCTATACTGTATCTAAACGAGCTCAAATATAGGATTTTCACCTATCCCTAGGATATAATTTGACCAGATTATACATATACTTCTGGTCTAAATTTTAACTTCGATTGCACCTTTGCGCATCAATTTTTAAAGTTCAAATCATTTATTCATTTTGAATGTTTTAAATGTATTCACCTTTTGGTTTTGAGCTGAATAATACTTAGGATTTAAGAAAGTAGTTCCTATGTTATCAACACTCCATCTTGAAGTCTTTTCTCCTCTCATTTTGATCTTTTTTTTATCAAGCAACACCTTGGGATTACCTATAATTGATCTAATATGGAAGAAGGTTTGCTTTTAGAAAGAAAGTAGAGAGAGAAACAAGATTTTTTGTGTGTTTTGAATCTCACCTGAATGTTCTCTTTATATAGGCTTCTAACTGGCCGTTGTGACCTGATGTGGAAAGCATTAAAGTACGCGGTGGCTTGGTGTACTACGTGCCTAAGAAGTATCAGCACCACATCAATCTATAGCCTCTTTTTCTATCAAGGTAAGTAACACATTTCCATTATGAAGTACGTGGCCACGTGTTAGAGTTTAATACTTAATCACTAGCCATGTACCAATATCTAAGGGATCCTTATCTTCTTCATTACGACCTGCAACACTGGTCCGTTGCGGTCCTAATCGGTTATTGTAGCCCATAACATATTTCTATTATGGTCAATAGTATAATGTTAGTTTAGTTGAGGTTATTACACTAACCTTCATCATCCTACCATGAAGCTGTGTTCGATGTGTTATAAGCAAGTGAGTGGGAAATTCAATATTAATGCAAAGGTGGTGAAGAATTACATGGTAATAATAACCGCTAAGAAAGAATATGTTGGTCTATTACCCAAATGAACCAAGTGTAACCTTCATCATTCTCCCATGATGTAATGTCAGGTGTTATACAATTGCAAACAATTAGGACATTTGGCCAATCTTTATAGGGTAGTGGTAAATCTGGTGATGCCTATAAAAATGAATAACCAAACAAGTACTTAAAGGCTTTGTTATAAATCTAGGAGTCCCAATCATTACCAAAGTATGTGTCCTAGGTTGAATAGGGCACCATTTCTAGTTAGACATAACCAACATCAAGTGTTGTTAAGAAATCAAGCTTAAGGAAACAACGACAACCTAGCATGTTATCAAATATTCGTTATAAGATAAAATGATTCTTGCCAAGATTTGAACCCCATAATGGATATGTTTTCCCTAAAAAAATCATTTTGAAACTATATTGTTTTATTGGGATGCCATTAATAGCTCTATTTTGAGTAAATTTACAACACTACATGATTTGAGCTTGAGTAGTATACGTATTAGTTAAGTGATTGATTTGGCGGATGATAAACTTGTAAAAATTAATAACATAATACGGGGATGTATGTTAGTTTTAGAGGATCATTCCTTTAGTATAGATCTCATACCTTTTGAACTTAGGAGTTTTGATGTAGCTACGGAGACGGATTGGTTGTCAAAAGATAGGGATAAAATTGTTTGTCATGAAAAGATTGTTCATATTACTTTTTTATGTGGAAAGACACTTATGATTCATGGTGCAGTCTTGAAGAGAACTTAAAACTTATATCGTTTATGAAGTTTGAGGATAAAAACTAGAAGATATTTGTATATTGGCAGGATTTTTCTCAAATCATCCAAAAGACTTCATAGGATTACCCGTTCCATAACAAGTGGAATTCCGTATTGATCTAATTCCTAAAGCCACTCCTGTTGCGAAAGCTTATTATTGTTTAGCACCTTCTCAAATGTAATAATTATCTAGTCAACTCCAAGAGCTTCTAGAGAAAGGTTTCATAAACCTCACCATAGGGAGCATCTATGTTGTTCATTAAGTAGAAAGATGGTTTCTTTCATATATGCATCAAATATCTTGAATTGAAGAAACTAACCATTTAAAATTGTTATACCTTTCCTAGGATTAATGATTTGTTTGATCAATTACAATGACCAAAATATTTCTCAAAAATTGGTCATCGATCGGGTTATCGCCAACTAAGAGTTCATGAGAATGATATACCGAAAATGAATTTTACGACTCGTTATGGGCACTAAGAGCTCTTAGTCATGCCTTTCGATTGACAAATGCACCCATGCTTTACACAGACTAAAGGAAATGTGTGTGTAAACCATATTTGAATAAGTTCATCATGATTTACATCATATGACAGTCTCATTTTACTTCCAATCTAAGGAGGATCATGAGAATCATTTGAAGTTAAAGTTTTTGTTGTTAGAAGTGTGTTTTCTAGGAGTTGTTGTTAATGAGAAGAGTATTTGCAGGACCCAGTTAGAAGGGGTTAATTTCACAATGAGAAGAGACTTAGAACACT
Organism: Flaveria floridana; assembly: GCA_018326465.1. Classification (NCBI taxonomy): domain Eukaryota; kingdom Viridiplantae; phylum Streptophyta; class Magnoliopsida; order Asterales; family Asteraceae; genus Flaveria; species Flaveria floridana. The sequence continues at coordinate 2,859 of BJCO01000418.1, read as the reverse complement.
TAAAAGATCAAATAGGGAACCGGGTTTATGATGATACTAAGAACACAAGTAATAAGAGACAAAACAAGAACAAGATAATATTGGTTTTCAAGCATGTTGTATATTGCTCTCAAGTTCTTTTACAAGTGTTACAAAGCATATATATAAAGACAAGTACTTGAGACACTTTATACTACGTCTTACAGCCGGCCAAACTTTGAAAGTTAGCTGGAAACATTAATCTAGACAACAAGATCATGTATAGTGAAATGCAGATTTTCTTTTGACTTGTGACTATGAAATGACATGGATTACATCCTAATATATTACAAAAAGGATAAAAGTACAAAAGTATAAAGTTACAGAAAAAAGACCTTACTCTACAGTTTGACAAAAGTATGGACTTTTCACTAACTTATCTAAGTAGGTGAGTCTTCTGAGATATTAGCAAAAAGTGCTTCAGCTTTTGTCAAAAGGTAGTTTAGAGAAAGCATGTCTTTTCTATCTTCGAAAGAAATCAGTTTTTCATTTCGGAAGACTTTGCATTTGAAGCTTCGGAAGACTTCATCTTTGGCTTCGGAAGATATGGTCTTTTTGCTTCGGAAGATTTTATACTTAGCATGACTCACTGAGTTGTATAAAATCTTTCGAGGTAACTTCCTTGTAGTTCATGCATGTATGGTGAGAGATCTTTGGTTGCATCAGCCTTTCAGTATAATCCTTACAGAATTCATGTGGATCCAAGTAAGATAAAGGAATTGAAGAAATGGGATTATTCTAAGACACCTTTAAAAATTCATCAAAAAGATAATAAAATTGATTGGGTTAAAAAAACAAGAGGCATTCTAGACTTTAAAGGAAAAATTTTGTATTGCGCCAATATTGACACTTCATAACAGGTCGAATACATAAGATCAAGGTCCTGGTTGTGTATTGGTCTATAAGGATAAGATGATTACATAAGCTTCTTGATAACTTAAGAACCATGAAAACAATTATAAGACTCATGATTTGAAACTTAATGTTATGGTTTTTATGTGCTTAAAACTTGAATATATTATTTGTACGGTACAACATGTGTTATTTATATCAATAACAAAAGTTTTTAACATTTTTTGACCAAAAGGAGTTAAATATATGCCACAGACGTGGGATTGAATTATTAGTGATTAAGGTTGTGAAATTTGCTATCATCCAGGCAAAGTAAATGTCATGACAGATGTGTCAAGTGGAAAGAAAAGAATTAAGCTCGTGCATGTACGAGCGATTGGAATGATAATTCACTCGAGTATTAAAAGTCAAATAATCATGGCACAATGTGAAGCCTTTAAGAAAATAAATATGCAAGATGAAGCATTACGTGGCTTGATAAACAAATGAACCACAAAGAAGATGTTGCTTTTTATTTTGTAGATCGAACGTGATTTTCATTATTGGGAAACTGCGAACTTTGATAACTAATGAGGTGCATAAGATAAGATAATCCATTGAGCAGATAAAATATATTATCTTATTAGTGGTCGGTGATGAAAAAGGATATTTCTATACTCCTTAGCAAGTGTTTGGCATGTTTTAAAATTAAAGCCAAACATCAATGAACTTTGGGTTTTTGTTACAACAACCTAAGATTCAAAAGTGGAAGTAGGATAATATAACAATGAATTTCCCAGAATAAGTAGTGGGCACCATTCAGTTTGGATTATAATAGATAGAATGACAAAATCAACTTACTTTTTGGCCATTCATGAGGATTATGTAGGGATTGAACCTATAGGCTCGGGAAATAAAATAAAGATAATCAAGATCAAGTCATGTGAGAACTTGGAGTTGCTGCGCGAGAACTTGATTCTCGCGCGAGAACTATGAGAGAACTTTTTAGATTAGTATAAATAGTTAGTTCTTAATGTAATTGTTAGTGCTTTTGTCATTTCTAGATTTCACTTTTATTGTAATTAATTCAAAATCAGAGAGCAATAAAATTGAAAGTTATTTACATTCGTTATTATCATCTAACTTTCAATACCACAACGATAATATTCCGCGTTATTGTTGTGAGACCGATCATATGTTATTGTTGATCCTTACCATTGGTATCATAGCCTTGTTGCTCTAGATCGATTGATTTAAAGATTAAAGTGAGTGTTTTGAATTGTTCGTGAGCTTCAAATTGTTAGCCATTTGTATATCTACTTGATATCTACTGAATTTGATCAGATTTGAAGATGTTGAATGTGATTATTTTGTTGATTGAAGGTTTGAAGATGTTTATGTGATTAAACGAGCGTAATTGAATCAATTAGAGACACTTAGGATCTTAATTGAACATAAATCACTGATTGAACACTTAATTAGTCAAATTTGAACAATTTTAGTGAAAGATTAAAGCTGAAACTCTTCAGAATTGACAAAATGAACCAGGCAAAAAGGTTATAATCACATGCGAAAAGTTGGTGTTTGCGTGAAGAGTTGGTATTCGCGCGAAGAGTTGGTGTTCGCGCGAAGAGTTGGTGTTCGCGTGAAAAGCTTGGTTTCTGTAAAAGTTTGTTGAAAAGTTTGTTACAGGAGATTCTTTGCACATGAAAAGCTTCTGTAGAAGACAAATCAAGGCTCGGCAAAACAAACTGCTTGTGCGAAAGACTGAATCCACGCGAATTAAAGATGTCACGCGAGAAGCAAATCCCACGCGAGTCGCAGACCACGCGAGAACAGCTTCCACGCGAAAGACTTGGCCGCGCGAAAGGCATCTCGCGCGAGAACTTACTGTTTAGTATAAATAGCTTAGTTTCGTTTTGTAATTAAGCTTTTCGTTCATTTATCATATTGTACTGTGCGAAATCGCACAAGACCTGTAATAGGTTTCTGTTTTCAATCAATATCATC